>SPJY01031878.1:4003360-4083245 GCA_005191435.1 Raddia distichophylla | reverse complement strand
GAGGACCCCTTGCCCGCCAGGTTCAACCGCGCGGTCGTCCCGGAGGTTGGGCTGGCCGCCTCGCCCTGGGGCGCCCCCGCGCTCGACGCCGTCGTGCTCGGCGTGGACGTCTCCCCCACCCTCGGGTACGGCCACCGTCCCCGTCGCTCAGCTGTCCTCAGGTGCGCCTCCGCTCGACCTCCACGCCGCTCTCTCCCTTTCCCTTCTTGAGCCCGTAGCCGGTCGTCCACGCCGGCTTCGCTCTTTTCATCTGTGTGTGCTCAGATCTGCTCTCGCCGATTAGCTTAATTGGCTAGCCCCAACCTAGCTCTCTCCGGCTAGCTCTCGACCGTATCACCTGGCCCAGATGCAGACGCGGATGCGTGCTCTCAAATTATCCCCATGAGGAGGAGATGAGGATGTAGCTGTGAGTCTTCTTAAGGTTCTTCCTCCTCTTCTTGCTCATGGCTCCTTGGCACTTGAACACATCTCCAACGGGCTATATATGTGCAGATATTTGCAGTCGGTGAAAGAATTCACCTTCTGATTTTCCCCCCTGTGCTGAATGTTTCGGATTTCTGGTTTGCTCACAAGCTGAGACGTAGGCCGAACCAAACGAATCTTCTTAACTGGCCATCACCTCCTGAAGGATTTTCTTTGTCTAATTAATGGCTGCACAATTTTCACGGCCTATATAACTGCAGTCTTTTATAAATTTACAGCATGTTAGTCAGTTTCCGTATAAAATATGAATGCACCGCTTAATTATTCAAAGATTTAATTTTACGTACATGCCAACACCCAACATGGCTCTGTTCATTGTATGATTTTTCTTTTCTTACTATTGTAAGGTGGAGAGAACAAATTGAGGTAATGTAGTTAGTTTATTCTTTTATATAATTGTATATTGTACAGACATATCTTCCATAGAGTTTTAACTAGCAGATCATGTTGTTTTTTGAGTACCACTGTTGTTTTAAAAAATATTGGGATTGAACATATATTCCTTTCTATTGACCTTTTTCAGGTTGTTACCCTTACGAGAGTTAATGCTACTGGATTATTGTTATAGTTGTTCAGTGTGCATTATAGTGTTTGCGTTTACATTCAACTCCAGATTGTGATTATGGTGATTTTAGGTACGCTTTTTCCCCTACCTTGGTTAGTACATGTCAAAAGGCTCAAAAGGTACCTCTTTTCTCCTAATTGGTCATAGAAATTAATTTTTTTTGTTGTATGTATAGTGATGTAGGTTACAATATACTATGCCAATGCAACAGTTTCCCTATTTAATTTAGACCCAATGCAATTATTCAGAACATGCCAGAACTCAAAATACTTTTGAAAGACATAATACAGATTCTTATAGGTTGTCGCGTGGTTAGTGATGTCCATGCCAGGGTGTAGTTTTTTAATTAGTAAGAAATGTAGTATCTGAATGTAACTTCAAAGTTAGATATGGATTATTTTTTCAGTCAGCCACCAGTGTGCTGTCAAACTATTTTAGTGGGCGTCATATTCTTTATCCATGGTTTCTTCTAACTTCTAAGTGGTCTACTAAATATCAGGTTGTAAAGATATTGGAACCTCATATTTACATTCTGGTGCACTATGTATCAATGTAGGTCATTTCAGGATTTCACTAGGTTGGTGCATATTTCAGCAAAAATGAGATGAGTTTATCAGGGGCGCCATTCGGCATACTTATATGTTACTCTCTCTTCTCAGTAGCATTTTAGAGATGAATCCAACGTATTTATTGCATAAATTCTCATGCTTCCTTGCGTGTTTTTCGTCCTTCATGTACAAGATGCAGTAAATTATGCACAATCGTTCATTGTGTGTGCATATTTTAATGCAGGTCATCCGTGATTTCAGAGCAATGCGGAGGAGTTCATTTACTTGGTGGTGGTTGATGCCATAATTCAGGCTATGCCATGCCATAGAAATAAACTAGAGATGAACTTTAGCCTCCTATAGTGGTTTTGAATGGTAAGTTGATTTTCTAGCTTCATTGGATCAAGATGCTATAAAGAAAAGAAAGACAATGAGTTCATTTACTTGGTGGTGGTTGATGCCATAGTTCAGGCTATGCCATGCCATAGAAATAAACTAGAGATGAACTTTAGCCTCCTATAGTGGTTTTGAATGGTAAGTTGATTTTCTAGCTTCATTGGATCAAGATGCTATAAAGAAAAGAAAGACAAGGAGTTCATTTACTTGGTGGTGGTTGATGCCATAGTTCAGGCTATGCCATGCCATAGAAATAAACTAGAGATGAACTTTAGCCTCCTATAGTGGTTTTGAATGGTAAGTTGATTTTCTAACTTCATTGGATCAAGATGCTATAAAGAAAAGAAAGACAATCTGATTTAACACAACGTGTTGTTGCCTTATGTGTTTTTGTAAGTCAAATCTCAATGAATTTTACCTTTATTGCTTAGCTTCCTTAACCTAATATATGTGACTCTTTTCATCCAGATCTATTTGAATCTGTTAATTACTGCTCCACTTCCTTAAGACACCATTCATCCTTTTAAACAGCTACATCAATTGCCATATGTGTAATCCTATCAATTGCTAATCATTATTTCAGTGGCTATATAAGTTCCAATTACTCATCTTAGTTTATTAAACATAAAAGACATATTAATTTGCTGACAATTAACTTAGCTGCACCGACAATGGAATATTGTACTTTGGCCATTTATGGAATGTAAGTAATTATAGATGAGATGTTTTACTAAATTTTACCAGTATTGAACTAATGTACTTTATGATGGTTTAGTTAATTTTTATTTTTCAACATTACAGATTGGGCCTGCAATATTTTTTTTACATGGAGCCTCAGATATAAACTTGGTGCAAGGAATAACCTATTACTGGCATCGTTTTGTAGCGCTTAAATTAAATGCCTTTTACCACCGTCGAATTGGAGTTGAGTGACCAACATATACTTATACTATAGTATATTATTAAGAAAGGTCTATACTGTATTGTTCCTAACTGTTATTAAAATCCAGTATTAGTGATACTTATGTTTGGCATACCTATGACTATGATAAAAAGGAGGTGAGCCAATACAGAGATTCGATTAATGGTTGTTCCAACCAGCTATTGCTTTATAGTGAAGCAATGTACCTTATTTGCGCTAAACAATCTGAAAACTTAGGTGCTGTTAGTCTTCATTCTGTTCCAGTGTTGCAAGCCTCTTTAGACTAATCAAATGAATTTTAGCAGATTCAACATGTAAATGTTTAGCTCTATTCTTTACTCCTGCAGACTCGATTCTTGGTTAAATAAATATGACTAGGTTTGAATTGTAATATTCAGTTCTTGATATGATCAATGCATTGTATTATGGTAGGTGCATAGAAATTGCTATATATGGTTGATTTTGATAGAGAGATCACAAAATAAATCGGCTTATGCTTTAGTTATTTCATTGTTCTGTTCTATTGTGTTTTAACCCATTTGCATGCATTGACTTTATTCCTTTCTATGATTTATATCTGTTGGCTTTGTTTTTTCCCTTTAATTTTGGTGATAATGTACATGCAAATCTATATGCTTAGTCGTTTGCTCTCGGCGGGCCACGGGCCCGCCATCTCAGCTAGTAACACTAGACAGACGAGCTGGCGTTCCGTTGTAGTCAGAGGGTTCTTCATCGTCTAGGATCGATGTACGTGGCGCCTCGGCGAGGTAAACAGTGCTTAAGGTACACCAACCCTACCTCAGTACCTCTCTTATGGTCGTAAATCAACAAGGCACCATTAGGTCATGCATCCTCGCACAACTGCTGCTTGGCAGCATCATTCATTGGTTCCTGGATGTGCGTGGGTGATGATAATGCCTCACTGATTGCGGTAGGATGCGGACATCGACCATTGCATTATTTCCATTGTCGTTGGTCATGCCTACATCCACAGGCTGATGCCAAGAACGGGAACCGTACAATTCTTCCTTCCCTTCCATGGTTCCACCGTATGAAAATGCACACAAAGCCACACCGTAGTTGAGCACCCAAGGTACACTTTGCACAAGTGTATGGCAAAGATCGAGGATAGAAGAGAGGCCTAAATGGTGGAGCTTAACTTGAAGACAAATGGGCAATCACATGGGAAAAAAGTGTAGTTGAGCATGTTGAGACCGGTATATGTACTCAGCACCGCCTCCTCGTTGATCAAATATGGCTCTATTTTCTCTTTACACTACGATCCTTGAGGAAGGAGTTTGCGTTCCTAGATGTCCTCTAAGGTCTTGTCGCTAAGGATGCAATGCACTATGGTCAACATGGTAAAAGAGAGGGTGGAGGTTACCAAGAGTGTCATTGTTCTCTCTTCCTCATTTTATCAAGTTTGCCTCTAGTGCAAAAGGCTTTCTTTGCCCTTGGCATTTCCACTTTCTTAAGTTTTAACTTAGAGAGCAACTTTATCTTTTTTTGTAAACTACTATATGGGAAGAATTACAAGGACACTCACCATGTAAGGAGTTGTGTGCTCGCATAATGTGACCTGTGTGAGGGGAGGAAATTAGAATATATCCCTACCACTTCGGTTATCAGACTATAAAACCTAGGGGTCAAGAAATCTTTTCATAAGAACTGTCGAATCAAATCGAATGAATCCACAACCGCACAAAAACACTCTTTTGACTTGTAGCTAAAGAAAGAAAATAGAGAAAAAAAAATTAGGAAAAAAATTCAAATATTCAGGCCATGTGTCTTGCGTCGTTGTTTGAAAGTTTATGGACGAACCACGAATTTTCGTACGGTAAAATTGACAGTTTTCGACTGCGATATTCAATTCATCTGGAAATTAAGCGGAACATCTCGTCTCCACGGAACAGAAGTCTAGAAAATTCACGCAAACTACGGGCACCACTAAATGAGATCCCGTATCTCTGGCGCAGAGTCAAACCACGTATGCATTGCAAATCGGGCCTCATAATCTAATGGTTAAACCGATCCGTCTCATGAACCCGGGTGAGCTTCGTTGATTTCTAAAAAGGCAAAAACACGGAGCATACACGATGCCACAATAGTAGGTGTTGATTTATGATTCCAATTCTGGGAAAAAGAATTAATATGTGAAGTGTGGGCGTCTCAGGGACTGATTTGAAAGCGGAATGTCGTGGTTCACCTGTATCTGTTCTAAACTATGGATAGAACTTATGTGGAAGCAACAAGAGAGATGAAGGGAATAGGGATATGGCTGAACATGATCTAGGAGTGAAATGCCAGAGAAATCAGAATGCGGGAGACACAATATTGATATAGTATAGATTATAAAGATGTGGGTGTGTCGATCGTTTTTTCCAACCGGTAAAGCGACACGCCTCTTCAGTTAACAGGCGAGAAAACCTTAATATGTGCGTGCTAATTATGAACCGGCACGGATATATTGATCATATGTTCCGGATCATTGTATAACTTTTATTTGAAGAAACGACAATAGTAACCTCATTTGTATTTGCTAGAGAAAAAGAACATCGATAGTAGATCTAAACGATATCGTAGCCACAATGTTTTATAACACGGTTCAATTTTCATCTACATTTGTTAGGCTTTTTCCCATCAACGCAACATATCAGCCATTTTGGATCACCGCCATATGCCGGTTGCAACCCCCTGCATGCCTATGCTGTTGCTTTAATCGTTACAGTTTAATAACACAGGTGTCCCCTTTATATAGGGGTCATGGATATAAGTCCAATCTTAACATGACTTTTCCCTATCTACTATAACACATAATCCACATGATCTATTTGTATACATATTCGACGCCGCTTATACCAATGTCATTTCTAACCGAACCAATCTGGAGTACCGGTATACATGGTATGCTCTGATGTAGTGTATGCTATTGCTTGTCCAGTTATGATCTATCTCACGCACTAAGTGCCGTGAGAGTGGGTACATGTCAAATGGTGGCAAAAGGCAGTGGAAGATTGTTAAGTGAATTTTCAGATAAATGATTTGAGTGGTCAGTGGTGGAAAGGATAGGGACCACTGTGTGTGTTCATTTTGTCCAGGCTTGGTTCTCCATTGCAAAATCTAAACCTTTAACGGGTGCCATGCTTCGTAAAAAACCCGAACCCGCTAAGATTTCGCGGTGGGTTTGGACGTTTGGTGGCCGCTCGCCCAACCGAGAAGCAAAGAACTCTGCCGACTCTCCACCCTGCGCGCCAAACCTTCCCGCGCTTCCTAGACCCGGTCCGGTGAGCCGTCCCCCACTGACGCTTCCGGCGCACGTCGCCGTCCCACCGTCCCCTCCGAACGCCAGGTCCACGCGGCAGAGCGCCGGCCGGCGGCCGGTCTCCGTCCCCTTGGAGTTGGCGGCGACGCGGAGGCGGAGGCGGGCAGGCGGCAGCTCGACCGCCCTCCATCCTCTCCTCTGGGATCTCCGCGTCGCGGACTCGGGGTTGAGGAAGGTGGGCGAGCTCGGTGTCCTCCGTCGATCCCCGGTCGGATTGGCCCCAGATTTGTCGATCGATCGAGGTGCGTGTCTCGGTGCCTCGTCTTTTGGGCTCCTGATTTTCTTCTTCGCCTTGATTTCTCCCTTCTCGATTGGATTGGATTGCGTGGATCGGTTTATTAGCGAGGTGCCTGTGCAGTGTGCAGTCGTTCTTAGTTAGACTGGAGCGCAGCGAGTGCTCGAATTTTAAAAGAAAAAAAAAACTGCATAGACCGACGAGCTGGACAGCTGGTATTAACAAAATGAAATGCTCTGCTTTGTGCTGCGATTCAATACCGTTACCGTCATAAGAAGTTTGCAAGTTACGACTTTATGGTCAGGAATCCAATGCCACTGGAATTATTATGGTCAGGAATCCGATGGCAGTCGTAATAACTTCGTATAGCATACATTATACGAAGTTATTGAGTTTTGACCAAGTTCGAGTGACGTTCTGCTCTCGCAATTGCAGTGCATAGACCGACGAGCTGGTATTAACAAAATGAAATGCTCTGCTTTGTGCTGCGATTCAATACCGTTACCGTCATAAGAAGTTTGCAAGTTTTTTAGATAATGGAAGTATAACTTCCGGCCAGTAGCGTATCACGACGAATCAGTAGATTATCGCTGATGTACAACAGTACAAGATTATCTTGTATGATTACCAGCCTCTGTTCTGTCTCCATTACCTTGAATCCTAGTTTTAAAGATTCTGTCAGGAAGTGTTTTTCACCCAACATGGTACTATTTGTATCGCTGTTCTGTGCAAACTTAAACCATTTCAGCAGCTCAAATGACATTGTTTCGTGATTTGCATTACTTTACATACCTGTACAGTATTAGCATGCTAACATTACGAGATGCCAACTAATGTTCACTTAAAAAATATCCCATCATACATGAAAAAAAAAATTCAAATGGGTCGCTCAAATGAAAAAAAGGCACAGTATTAGCATACTATACACCTGCACAGTATTAGCTCAAATGGCTCGCTCTCTTAGTGGTTGGTAGCGGTATCGGTGGGTGTCTTGGCCGACGGTGGCTGGAGGTTGTAGTTCTGCGTGCGTTGTGGTGTCGTGGTGCTACGAGGCTGCTTGTTCGCTTTGCTGGTATAGTGTCTGGCCTTTTGGCCGTGGTGGCAGCGGTTGCACCTCTCTACTTTTGCGCGGGTTTTTTCTATTTTTTCTCCTGCTTAATGAAATTGGATGGCCATTCTTCTGCCCCATTTTAAAAAGAATTTATAAGTGACATGGCAATTGTTAGAAATAGCTGCTATCTCAACCATTGTGCATGTCCTTAGTCCTTTATGAGATAATGGAAGCATAACTTCATTAATTCTATATTTAGGTGTCTTTAGTACGCTTAGGAAGTTTCGAAATTTATTCAGCAGCGCATACCAAGAAATTTATGCTGACTTTTTTCATGTCCATTGCAATTTCTGTTTCCAGAATGTCGAGCCTTGAGGAACCACTTGGCCTTGGGGACCTTCCAAAGTTGAGTATTAACAGACTTGAAAGGTTCTCACCAAGTGCCTATAGAGCAAGAGCTGATCACCATGGTACCGACAAGTAAGTTTCATTGTGGGATTGTTTGGGGCTAACGCTCCCCTTTTGTTATTATTTGCTTAGTATTTATTTTAACAAACAGTTTCCCAGTATTTCCATAAGTGTGAGCCATCATGGCATGCCACGACACTACTTTGGCTAGGGTTCTATGCATAGTTAAGAGCATGTCCGTGCTGTGCATCCATATTCCAATTTGTGTTGTCCAAATGTTGAACCACTGAATCTGATCTACGTATGAAAATCTTGTAGGAAGCTAGAAGTTGTTACTTTTAGAAATTTTTAAATGTTTTATCGGATCGGTAGAAAACTCGCTCATTTTAATGGTCAGGCATACTTGAAATAAGTGAGTTTTCTCCCTATCCAAGAAATAGCTAAAATAATCTAAAATAATAAGTTTTGATTTCCTACAATATTTACATAGATCACATTGAGCACTTTGGATAGGTTGTGCATCCGTTTTCCAATTTGTGGTGTCCAAATGTCGAACCACTCAATGTGATCTACATATAAAATCTTGTAGGAAACCAAAATTTATTATTTTAAATTTTTTTAACTATTTTATCAGATCGGTAGAAAACTCACTCATTTTGATGGTCCTGAATACTTGAAACAAGTGAGTGTTCTCCCTATCCAAAAAAATAGCTAAAATAATCTTCTTCTTTTTTTTGATTTCCTACAAGATTTACATGAATCACATTGTGCAATTTGGATAGGTCATTCAGATGCCGCAAAGGGATAAAAAATGCATAGTATTGAAGACTCTTTAACTAGTCATTGCACCATAGCCCAACTCACGTTAAAACCTATTAGCATAAGGTAATATTCGTTAACACTTTTATGACAAAATGACTATTTCATTTTAACTATTACAGAAGTTGAGAAGGGATGTGAAGGGGAAATGGTTATACTTGTTTTTATTATTATAATCGAAACTTGTTACATCGTTGTGTTTGAAACATGCAAATTATTTATATTAATGTGGACTTTCAGTTACAACCACAGCAACGATGCCAACAACCAGAAGATATTTCACAGCATTTCTCAAACATGTCATCTGCAAGGCCATTATACCAATTCATCATGCAATACGCTGGATGTGGAGTTCAGGGCTCTTCCACGAAAGGTAGCTTGGGTTGTAGAAATTTCTTTATGTCGTTGGTAGCTCCATTAAACTTCGTTTCCTTACTATTTATCTCATTAGAGCACCTCAAATAGAAGGAACAAACTCTTGTGTAGAATTTTGTTTATGACAATTCAACAACAGGCCATGTCTTTCTAATTACCTTCATAAGTACATAAGAGAAATTTGTAACTGAAACTTGTGGAAGGAAAGGAACAACCGCATTTTCAAATCTTTGTACACTTCGCCTTTGGTGGTAGCTAATTTGACCATTCAGGACATTGAGCCCAGGCAGCTAACAATAGTGGGAGAATATACCCTACTTGTACCTGGCTCTAGCCTAATCTTGGGAGATTTTTGTCATCTTTTCCGCTATTGAATGAATAGGTGGCTCGCCTAATCTTTTTATTTTTTTTGGGTAGCTGAAAAGGGGCAATGTTGAAAAACAGCACTATTATCTAGATTTTTTTTCCTTTGCTGAGATGATGGATAACTGCTTCTCAGGTTTTGTGGGATCTACCGAGGTTTGTGAAGGTGGTTGAAGTTGGACCACGAGATGGTCTACAAAATGAGAAGAATACTGTACCAACATCTGTAAAGATTGAGCTGATACACAAATTGGTAGCATCTGGTTTATCTGTAGTTGAGGCCACAAGTTTTGTTTCCCCAAAATGGGTGCCACAGGTAATCGGCTTATTATCTCAAGCAATGTAGCCTGCAGCCATGTTCAACAGCTATCTTTCAACCATAAAAAACAGCTAGTTGATGACAATATACATGCCATATCTTATCCTTTCAGATTATGCCAGAAGAAAATTTGGTTAAAATCCACCTTTCCTATTCAAAATATTATGTCTATTTGTGTAAATGGGTCCAGTTGCCCACAACATTTTAATATTTGCTCATACATACCTCCTAACTGGAAGCTATCCTGATGGTTCCATTTAGCTTCTGCCAATATCATTAAAATTTTTAGCGTCATTTTCCCATGTGACTTCAGTTTGAAATATTTGCAATGCAAATGAAAATATGTAAATTCATTTACTAAGTAAACACATGTCAAAGCTAGTAACATAATGTTACAATATTCAAGTGAATAAAGCTAAAAGATTTAACATTTCTCGCTTTTGGAGCTGCAGCTAGCTGATGCAAAGGATGTTCTTAAAGGAATACGACATGCACCTAACATGCGGTTTCCTGTGTTAACCCCTAACCTCAGAGTATGTCCATTTGTTACCGTTCTATGGGTTGACTACTGCATAGATGCAATACACTTGACATATTTTTATTGAATGATTTGAACTATATTGATGAAGCAACTTTGATTCTAGGGATTTGAGGCTGCTTTTGCAGCTGGTGCAAGCGAAGTTGCAATTTTTGCATCTGCTTCGGAATCCTTCTCTAAGTCTAACATTAACTGTACCATTGAGGAAAGCCTTGTTCGGTACCGCGACATTGCTAATGCTGCCAAGAAACATGGGATACGTATTCGTGGGTAAGTTACATAAGCTTGTTAATCTCTGAATTCTAAAACAAATGTAACTAAGCCACTAAGGAGTGCCGAAGCTGTGCAGCAGCAATCTGTTCTGAACATATCCTCTCTGATTGTGATAAGGTATGTTTCATGTGTGGTTGGTTGCCCTGTCGAAGGTGCAGTGCATCCATCAAAGGTAGCATATGTAGCTAAGGAGCTCTTAGACATGGGTTGCTCGGAGATTTCTCTTGGAGACACGATTGGCGTTGGTACACCAGGTACTGACCGTTTTCGCTTTGTTCCACAGCTTTGTTGGGCTTTCCCTGTACCTTCTCTGCCTGATTGCCTGTATTGTGCTCACCAGTTATGTTTCATGGTTCTAGTGTTAATTGTTAAACAGACCTCACGGTATTTTTTTTGTTTGAGACAAAAAAAAAACCTTGAGACCTTCGTGTGTTAAACTGTTAATTTCTCGAGGCTTTTTATGTACAATGTCTTGACATAGAATGAGTATAGCACGACATTTACCACTTGCAAATTATTAATATTGATCATCATCCTATACGTTCAGTTTGGGTTGCTAGTCCTCTTATTTTGATCTCCTTGTCATTCTGTTTGTTTCAGGTAGTATACTTCCGATGCTTGAGGCTGTCATGTCTGTCGTTCCGGTGGACAAGCTGGCCGTTCACTTTCACGACACATATGGCCAGGCTCTTGCCAACATTCTTGTCTCTCTTCAAGTAAGCGAAGAAACACATTTTAGATCCTGCGACCTTTCGATTCACTTAAAAACATCCACAGAGCTCTCTGCTTGACGCAACACTTTCTCTCATTTCCAGATGGGGATCCACATAGTGGATTCATCAGTGTCAGGGCTCGGCGGGTGCCCATATGCAAAGGGCGCCACAGGCAACGTTGCCACGGAGGACCTGGTGTTCATGCTCCACGGCCTGGGAATAGAGACCAACGTGGACCTTGGCAAGCTCATGGACGCCGGCGACTACATCTCCAAGCACCTGAGCAGGCCATCAGGCTCCAAGACTACTACTGCTCTTCGCAAGCTGACCACCTGAGTCCCTGACAGGCTGACCGTCATACATGGGATTCAGAAAGGAAGACACGTCAGGCATCAGCTGGTGTCTCCATACAAATCTACACAAGTCAAATTTGTCTATCTACCGTATAAATTTGCTCTAAATTCCGTTGGGAATAAACTGAAACCATCATTTTATACTTGTATACAAAATTTGTGTTACAACAGAAACTCACAGTGACTGCAAAGACAGTCTTGCCATCCAGATCAGAAGTTGAGAATATCGCTTTTTGGTTCTTTACATTTTGGATGCAACTGTTGAAAGATCAGATTGCTATTATCAGATTGCTATGCAGTTGTCTGTAGCTGTCCGACAATAGCGTTGAGTTATCCTTCCTGTTTTCTCTGTTGTTCTGTTTTGTTGTTGTAATCCATCTGTTGTAATCATGATGATATATAAGAGGAGAGATCCCAAGGGGATCATTGCTGCGGCATATCATAGTTTCTTTAGCAACAAGTGTTTGACTTGTGGTTATGTAATGGTGTATGAATTTCTGGTTGGTGTAGAGGCCGAATTTATTACAGAGTTTATTACAGAATTTATTTCTGATACACAGCCAATAGTTTGTTACAAGAGTTTAGTACAGAGGATAGACTTTGTTACAAGAAAAAAGACCACATATGGTACAACTTATCAATCTAATAGCTCCTCAATCACAACTTACATAAGTTGAGATTGTGGTTAAACTCTTCTACTATTTGTGTTGAAAGATACTTTTTAAATCCATCAACAACTTGATCTCTTGTAGGCATAAACCAAATACCCAACAATTTTTTGCATGACATATTCTTTGACGAAATGATAGTCAATACCATATGATTTGTCCGCGCAGAAAGTACTGAATTTTTTGACAAAAAGGTCACACCAAAGCTATGTAGCTAAAGTGCCACCAAGCAGGTTTCATGTGTAAAAGGAACGCTCGGATCTTCCAAAGTGCCGCTAAACAGGTTAGCCAGGTCTTCGACCTTCTCACAGAAGGTGTTTTGGGATTGGGAAACAACGAGGAGTGTGCTTTTTAATGAGTAGTTAGCTTCACTTCCCCTTCCTGGGGCCTGGCACCTCAGCGACAAACTCCTCTTCCCTTTCCCTCTCCCTCTCCCTCTTCCTCTCCCTTCTTATTGTACTCCATCCTAATGTAATTATATTTTTATCTCCTCTTCTAATATATAAAGCCCGTGGGTCTTTTAAAAACAAGTTGTGTATACCCAATTCTTTTAACAAAGTTTGTACCCACGTAACTTCATCTGTTGCATTAGTCAGTGCCTTATACCCTTCATGAATATCTTGACACCGTAGCTTGTTTGCGTGCACTCAATGTTATAAGATTTAGAGCCCAAAAATACAATAAAACCACAAATGGATTACCTATCATCTGTACATCCTACCTAGTCTGCATCAAATAAATACACTGAAAATCATGAATGTTGACTTTCTTACTTTTAGCCCAGTTCGACGTGTATGCTTAAGATATTTTAGTATCCTTTTGACTGCTGCCCCATAAAGTGCAGTAGGAGAATCAAGAAGCTGACAAACTTTGTTTATTAAAAAAACTATGTCTGGTTGAGTTAGAGTTAAGTACTGCAGAGTACAAACAACACTTCTGTACCTCGTTGCATACGGTGAATTGAACATTTTGTTGTTTTTATTATGATCAATATGACCAATATCCATATCTGCCCCGCTGACCATGTGAATATCGTATTTATCTCTCACTCTGAGTTTCTCCATCTCACTGGTGATGTGGAAGTGGCACCGGTGTTTGTACCAGTTTATGTCTACACCATAGGAATTAATAGAAGTAGCAATACTTCTTTCTTCTGGAGCAAAGTTCTCATCAAATATATTACAACAATTCACAGCAACATGACCACCTTGTGTTTGACGTCAAAATTTCACGTTTATTTTTTTAATGCTGATAATTTATTTATCGCATTATTGAATAATTGATCGGAAGATAATTATCAACGAGTTTGCGACGGCTTGATTTATTTTAAGCACGTGATCAAAAGATAAATACGATGCTTATCCTCTATAACTAACATGGACCAGCCATGCCCCATTTTCATGCTAATCGGTTAATAAGCTGATGACCGTGAGCTCAATCCTCTTAACAAATTCAGTTCTCTTGATCCTATTTCTTTGCTGATCGGTGGCCTATATAAGGCACCCATCATCCTCAACATTGCAGGGGTCTTCCTCCCTGCAGGTCGCACGCATGGGACTCTCTTCTGCAGGTGCCACGTTGTGGAGGTCGAGACTTCTTTTGCAGGTGGATGCAAGCCGCGCTCTGGCAGGAGGCTCTCCACCATTTTTCTTCTGCAGGTTGCCAAGAAGCACCTTCGTTCTTTTCCTGACAGGTTGCACACGGCGTGTTCAACGAAATCTGAATCAGAGACGCAAGGAGATGGAGAATGGGATTGCAGATGGATGACCTTTCTATTCTCCTCCTACCTCTATCTTCTTCAATGTAGGGATGGACACGGAACCCGTCGCCATGTGCTCCACACGTTGGTCATCGCGCCACTGCCTACCGTGGCCGAGCCGTCGTGCACCGCCTCAGGCCGGCGTTTCGCCATGCGCATACTGCTTCCGCGCCCCACGGGCTGCCGCGTCCTACCACCTCCAATATCAAGCCTACGCCGACCGTCGTGACGCCGCCGCTCTGGCCGCCGGTCGCCGGCTCCTACCGCCGTCGTTGGCCGAGCGCCGCCCCTGGCCGAGCGCCGCCTCCTGGCCGCTGCCCTCGCCGGCGCGCCCCATGGCCGGCGCCGCCCCTAGTCGGCGTGCCGCCTGGCCGGCCTCCTCCTCCCTTCTTCCTCACTCTCTGTGCGTGTGCGTGCGTATGGCCAGGAGAAGAATACGGTGGGGATGAATTGTACAGAGAAGATGGGGAATTTATGGATTGAGCCTTTTGCGATTTCGTCCCTGGATTCCCATTTAGTTTGACAAGGGTGCTGAAATCTATTTTAGCCCCATGGTTCTTATGTTTTCAACATGCTTGCTTTAAGATTCAATATCTCGAATACTTTAAACGTGAACGAGGGTGCTTTAAGATCTGAATTTAGCCCCTTTCATGGTCATTGATACATTTTCATGATGTGCCAAACGGGAGCCATAAATCATGAGATAGCCCCGAAGTTACATAAAGTATCAAGTATCAAATATTTTGTGGTGATCTATTGCAGGTCGCCGATATACATGTCAATATATCTTGCAGATCTATTTTGCAGAATTATCCAACCTGACGAAGTTGTGTTATCGTCCAGTTGGTCAAGCCTAGCATATCTATGCATGTTTTGATTCCAGGTTATACACATATCCCAGTTGTGCCGTTCGAGACTGATGAGGCCGGACGACACAGGTGGATGAAGTCCATCATATAACGGCTTCGCTATCTTCGGCGCATGGTCACATACGACCATGGTTGCTGCCGGCGCCACTTACTTTGTTTATTATCTATTTTCTCTGCATGCATAGTGACTGCAGGCGAAGACCGATGTCGACGATAACACAGCTTAATCGGAGGTGTTCTGCTAGATTTATCTTGCATATGTAATTAACCGTGAGGCCTTCCGACTTCCGAGGCCCCGGGAACAACGACCTTGCAATCGCCCATGTTAGATGTTCCTATCTACAGACTGTGGAGCGCAAATGTATCGGGAGACTGTATTTTATTCCATTAATAAAATATCTGATTTCCCGTATTTATTATTTTTTTGTGTATATTTATACACTGGCACGCCCGCATATTATTTAATTCTCACCCGTGGCCGCCGAAATGTTTCGCGTTGCGCATACGCCATAAGAAAAGGGAAAAAACGCCCGAAACAACTATCTCGAGAAGCTCTCGAAGTTCAGTCATTTCAGCCGTTCATCCGTTCAGATCAACTGAAAAGAACAGGGCCTAAACCACCGAGATGAGAACCAAAGGGCATGATCAGCTGTTTATACTTGTGCATTGAAATTTTTTTTTGCACCAAATATTTTTTTCAATAACTTGTTCATTATATATATTTGATATTACAATGCAAGATAAATATATTGTTCCCTTCGTACCCCTGAAGGCTGAAGTTAATGCCTTGCTTTAACTTGTACTCTCTCCGATCACAAATATTTGATATTTTTGTTTTTTACGGTCCCTAATATGCAATTTTCACCACTAATATATGTTACAATTTACTTAAAAAACCTATTAAAAATATAATAGTATTGAAGTACATTTTAGACAAAAATACATGTGCAATTTTTAGATATACAATATAAGTATTCAAAAACATATTCATAATTCAAGTTTCAAAAATTTGATGAATACATATCGCAAATGTCAATTTTCTTTGATTGGAGATAGCATTTCCCATATGCATGTATTGAATAGGGCCCTTACCGATAATAATTAGGATATTATAGTTAATTTTTAATGTTTCTTTGTTTTAATGCAAAACACAAATATATTTTATAAACTTGGACAGAGAGATATGTTTTTAATATGGGATGTGCTATTGTGCAGGCGTATGCATTTTAGCACCTTTTGCAGTCGCAACATGTAACAACCTTTTTTTCACAAGGTTCCCCATGCAATAGTCCCCCTCTCCCGCCTGTAGAATTTTTTTCCACAATCTTAAAACGTTTCTTCCCGTAATGAAAAGGTGAAAAAACCGTACAAATTTATTGGAACTTTAGCATGTGCACGATTTCGCAATTTGCACAGAGGACGACGATCGCCGACGACGCCACAAACAGCAGAACGCGCAAAAAACCATCACGCTGAAAGTTTCACCTTCTCACAACATTTCTTCCGGTGAATGGAAATGAGAAAAAAACAGTACAACTTACTGAAACTTTTAGCGCCTACATGAAATCGCAAATTTCATGCGCCTGCGAAATAGCAATAGCGTTTTAATATCCCATCTTGTAAATTGTGCTAGAAATAGCAATAGCGTTTTAATATCCCATCTTGTAAAATAAACGCGTTAGAGCATCTCTAGCAAGTTTTCTAAACCGTTCTCTAAAACACTATTGCGGATAGTCTCAGCCTCTATACGCATCCAGCAGGGCCTCTATCTCAGTCTTTAGATTTAGAGACTCTCTCCATAGTCTCTATATTTAGAGACTCTGAAGAGAATCTCTATATTTTTTCGGGGATGGGGGCTCTGCTGGAGATGATGGAAATATAGGGAACGAATAGTGATTTAGAGAAGGGATATAGAGAACGAAAAATAGAGATCCTGCTCGCAGTGCTCTAAGGATTGGGGCATCGCGTGGCCCAAAAGCTACGTAGCCAACGTCAGTTGTCGCTACAGTATACAGGTTTTACTGGTCTGATCTGTACAAGCACAATCCCCCACCAACCGCCGGGCCGCCGCCTCCCCCGGCCATCCCTCTAAACCCGGCGGCACCCCGAACCCGAACCCAAACCCACCTAAACCCTAACCCACAACCCCGACGGCGCGGCGGCGGCGCGGCGGCGGGAGAGGAGGAGGTCGCCGGAGGGGAGGAAGAAGGCGGGCCGCGCTCGGGTAAGTGAGATTTCAGTCGCTTGATTATTAGCTACGAAATCGACTGAGAGCTCGAGAGAAATCAGGCAACTGAGAACTAGCAAAACCGTTAGGTCTATATACAGTGCTGTGGCGAGGGCGTTTGAGCAGGGCACGTGTCAGTGCATGCATTCCTGTGCATGCGTTGCCTCTCGTCGGTAGGCGTGCACACCATGCTAGCATGCTGACTCGGCGAGTGGATGAGGGGTGACATCACCTGACGATTCACTCGAGTCCAGAGTCCAGAGTTCAGATGAGTTCGCGCGCTGGTCTTCGTTGTACGGGGGACAAGAACACCTACCACGGAGAGCTTCAGTGGCGGCGGAGCCATCCATGCATGGAGGTCAGATACTGATCAGATGTAAGGAAGAAGAAGACTAATCTGATGATAAGTCATCAAGCGAGGCCCGTGCCACTAGAGCATCCTCAATAGCCCCTCATAAATAGTGTTTCAGGGAATGAGATAAACGGATTGTTGAAAATGCTCTTAGCTACGAGAGCATTGGGCCAACCTCGCATCAGATCACAGTTAGAAAAAAACGATAATGCTTTTAAAGGAAAATTCGATATATGTCATTAAAAAGTGACGGGTTTTGAAATTTACCATTACTTAATCGGAAATCCGCTCCATGCCATTATAAAGTTGCATTTCTCCGAAATATGCCATTGCAACCTAGTTAAGACCAAATTCCTCCCTAATCCTTCTCCTTCCTCTCTAACCATTCTTATTCCCTCTTCTTCCTCGGGCTCCTCCCACCGTCCCCTTCTTCTCGGTGCCTCTCCACCACCCTGCGTCGCCTCTCCGCCAGCCGCCTCCTCCCCGCACGGCCTCCTCCATCGGCTTCCTCTCCTCCACCCAGCGTTGCCTCCTCCCCTCCCCGTGCTGCCTCCTCGGCCGGCTGCCCCCCTCCCCGCGCCGCATCCTCCACCGGATGCCTCTCCTCCCCACTCCTCCCCTCCTTGCGCCGCCTCCTCCCCTCCCCGCGCCGCCTCCACCGCACGCCCCTCCTCTGCCGGCCGCCTCTCCTCCTCTGCACGCCGCCTTCTCCGCCGGCCGCCTCCCCCCTCCTCGCGCCGCCTCCTTCGCCGGTCGACTCTCCTCCCCACGCTGTATCCTCCTCGGAGGCGGTGGCGGCTCAGCATCCACACAAGCGGCGGCTGCAACGGAGATAGGAAGAAGACATATTAGGGAGAAAGAAGACGGATTAGGGAGGAAAAAGATGGATTAGAAGGTGGATTAGGGATAATCCGATCTAAATTTCCTCGTAACGACTATATCAGAGAATAGCAACTTTGTAATGGTATGAGCCCAATTAGTCGTTTTGTAATGGCAAATTAAAGAACCCGTCACTTTGTAATGGCATATATCGAATTTTTCCTTTAAGAAAATGACTAAAAATGGTATAACTTGGGTTGTTCAAGTACTATAGCACGGCATCCTGCTCTCGAGAGGGTGTGGTCCTTGAGCGAACTAGTCATGTGCTGTGTTGCCCCAACCAGTGATAACAAAACCGCGGTTAACCGGCAAACCGGTCCGGGTCGGTTTTTGAAAAACTGGTCGGCTAGGTTTGAATTAAATCCAATTTTGGTTCAAATTTGAAAATTTGTGAAAAATTTGAAAACATTCCATAAAAGAGTAAAAATTATTTTATGATTATTGGCTGAAACAGAATTTGAAAATTCAAAATTTTACCATTATTTCATGTGATTTCGTTTGATATGAATGAAAATATTGGAATAAAGAAGAAAAACAACATATATATTTAATGGCCTGCCTCCTAGGCCTATTTCGATTTTTTGTAACATATATATTTATGTTCCTATAATTTTTCTATTTTTAAAAATCATTTTTTCAATTTTTTCCTATTTTTCTTTAATATTTCTATTTTCTGCAAAAACCGCTCGGCTAACCGAGCTAACTGACCGGTTAGCCGAGAAAACCGGTGGGTTAGTCGACCAAACCGAAATTTGTGTTCAAATTTGAATTTTTCGGTTTTTGCTCGAATTTTTGGGTTAACCGCGGTAACCGCTCGGTTAACCGAGCCGAGCCTACTTCGGTTTTTGGGCTCGATTTGGTTCTGTAATCCCTAGCCCCAACGCAGGGGCATTTGGTCGATCGGAGGTGACTGGACTAGAGTGCTTTTATCAAATGATGCATTTGGGCCGAGCCATTCCCATCCCAAGTGGTGGCCCGATTCGGCCCGGCCTGGTCAAAAAGAGATTCTATGTTAGCTAGCGGGGGTGGGGGAATAAAATATAAATATAAATAAATAGTAAAAAGAGATATAAATAGTGACCGGATCGAAGTAATTTAGAGATCTGAGTAGACGATGCTCTTGTTACAGCAGAACGTTTGGAAGCATCGGACGCAAATTAAACAGCATTTTCTTTTGACCGAGCAATAGCAAGCACCAGCGCCCCCCGTCTCTTCGTTATTTCTTCTACCGCAGGTCAGCATGTCCAGGCTCCTCAGCTCTCTCACGCTTTCTTTTCCTGACACGTCCATGGCAGACTCGCTGTCCTGCGCGCGTTCCAAGTTCCAACTTCGCAGTGGCCATGGACAGTCGTGGGCTGGTGAGAGCATGCTTGCATCAACAACGAAACACAGTGGCCATGGACAGCAAGTCAATAGCGATTGCTCGAGGCTAGGGCATGTTTCTATGATAAAATTATTACTTCGTATAACTTCGTGATGTGTGTGTGTGTGTGGGGGGGGGGGGGGTGGGGGGTGGGGGGGGGATACTTCCTTTCACAAGGCTTGCTATATATCATTGATAAAATCACTTATGCATACTATAACGGATCCTACACTTGTACTGCATCAAAAGAATCAAGTTGTACAATTTGAGGTCCTGACAATAGAAATACAAAACTACGGGGGACAAATGATGATTTACAAAAACAAAGTGCAGAGAACGAAATATGGAGTGCTCTTATGAATCCCGAACAAAATACTGCACGTCGTATACTGCTTGAGCCAAGCGGAAGCGCCCGCAGAATGCAGTAAAGAAAATCTTTTTATTAGATTGCAGATCCAAGGACAAAAAAAATCTGTCAATGACAATGCAGTCTCCTCGAACCCTAGTGTTTGTATATAGATGTTTATACCTCTTCATTTTTAATATAGTAGAAAATAATTTAAAATAAAAAATATAGAAAACTTTCTGTGGGCTTGAAGAATTTTCTACACAAATTCGCTAGTGAAACTAAAAAGTTTTGGTGTCAATTGTTATATTTAAATTAATAATACCTAGTATCACAAAATTAACTTTCTATTACAAGAAGTTTACCCGCAAGTAAGATACAATTTTACATAAATTTAGAAATTTGATCACTTGATTTGCAATTAAAATGCCAGAGTTACAAAGTATTTTGGACACTATGGATAGCTTTGGGGCGGTCTACCCTAACGAATCTAACACCAATGGTATATAAGGTATGCATGTAAGAATGTAATGGGCAACATATCTTGTGTACACAGTGGTTTTCGTGTAAACCCATATACACCAACTAACAAAAGTTATAAAAAAATCTAGAAAAAAATTATAGATGTTACCCATTGATTGTTAAGTTATGTATAAAGTTTAAACATCAAATTCATACTATATTAAGAGTTATAAAAAGAAAAAATAATGACAAATTTGAATAGTTTAAAATTGATATAGTTTTCTCTTTTTTATAACTTTTAATATATAATTAATTTGATCTTTAAACTTAATACACATATAGAGCAAGTTTATTAGAACATGTATAAATTTTTTCAGATTTTTCCATGACTTTTATTTGTTGGTGTCACAGGATTTACACGGAAACCCTTGTATACATGAGATATGTTGCCCAATGTAATGGCACGTAAGTTTAGAGTTCAAAATGTAATAGCATGAGACTCTGCATTGGTATTCATGTTTTTTCCCTAGATCCAGTGGTCTAGATCTTAGCTTGCTCTCTTTCAAAAAAAAATATATATTTTACATCTGTGGTGATATATAAGTAGAATATCTTTTACAGATAAAAATAGCACATAAGAAATTTGAGACACAGGGCTCGTACCATCCGCTAGTGATGATACAACAAACATTTTATCATTCACCGTTACCTGCTCAGCTAGCTGTTAAGTTTGAGATACCGCTAGTGCGCTATACTAGTATTGTGTAAAGCGTAAAGTAGGTAGCTTATACAGAGTAACAGAGCTATTCCCTTCGTTATGAAAATCACTATGCAGACGTGCTGAACACCCACCCTAGCTTGTAGTGACCAACTAGGCAATACCTAGGTTACCACTTGAGTCAAATTCAGAAGCTCTCCTTTGCTCACCGTGGCTGAGAAAGAGCACAAGACATCGCCAGATCAGAAACACATCATCATAGTGGCTAAGCTGGCATAGCGTACATTTCCATTTCCCCCAATTTTTTTCCCTCTTTCCATAGCAATTCCCATTCCTCCCAAAACTTTAGGAATTCCTTGTAGTTGGCGTATTCGGCTGATTGTTGTGGTGAGCATTGCCTCTTATTTTATCAATCTTCTGTTCAGATGTAGAAAGTCTTTTTCTTGATCAAAATCAATCACACAGTGGTTTTTATGGAGAGATCAAATTCCACTCCCCATTTGGATGCCAGTGTGAAGTCTGCAACTCCTTGAGATGATGGATAGGCAAAAATGCCCTCCAAATACTTTACCTGAAGGAATTGCAATGAAAGTTCAACTTCTCCCTACCCTCTTTGGATGGCCCAATGTGAAAGAAAGGATGATTTACCTAACATGTAAACGGCAGAACAATACACTCAAAGTACACAGATCTTGTTTAGTAATTTACAGCGTTCCAATAAAGGAATTTTAGAATTTTTGCACGTTCAAGTTTTAAAATTTTAAAATGGCTATCTAAGGATATTCAGTAATTCAGAAAAAAAAATTCCACAGGAGATTCAAGTATTCAACTATTGCCTATAATAATATATGAATATTCAATCAAGATAGGTACCTTCCGGGAAGATCATGTCTACTGGATGTCTGCCATACTAATATCACCATTCATGTTTGAGTGCTGCAGGAAAATTCATGTTAAATTGCTAGTATGGTATTATGAACCATCCTGTTCTTTCACTCTTCACTTGTTGAAGTTGAAACCAAATAAATGCCACCTTCATTTACAAATGACAAGCATATGATGAGTCAAGAACCAGAAAATTTGTGCTCCATTTGTTGCAAGGATTTACAGTCGTCAAGATATAACTGTAAAACACTAGAGACTTCACAGCTAACTGACTTTGATACATATTGGTCAAATAACCTTTCATACCTACAAGCTATCTCGAGTTCATGTCGCTGGAAATCATTAGGAAGGATGCTCCCCCATTCCTTTGATTTTCCAACAGAACAAAAGCCATAAAGAAGTGAAAGGAAAGTGATACAGTCTGGTGAGCATCCTTTGTTATTCATCTTGTTTTTTATGTCCATCGCCTTCCCAAGCATTTTGTGCCTGCACAGGCTGAAGATAATAGTATTGTATGCTGAATTACTTGGATCCCATCTGTCACAAACCAATCGGTTGAATATGTCTAAAAGGGGAGCCTTGGCATGCACCTTAACAGTGCTACTGCAGTTTAAGTTGATGCATGCCATACTGTTGGTCAGCCCATTAAATAAATAATGTAATGTGACATCATTAGGAGAACACTGGTTAAGTACCATGTATTCAAAGTACACAGCAGCTTTGATTACTTCATCCTTTTTAAACAGACTACCAATTAGAATGGTATAAGTTATTACATTGGGGAACAGACCTTCAGACTGCATATTCACAAATAAGCCTTCTGCAGCGACTGTATCACCTATCTTGCAATATCCATTGATCAACGATGAGTATGTAACAACATTTGGTTTGCATCTCCGCTTCATCATATCACATAATAACCTCAGAGCTCCGCTTATGTTACCTTGTTTAGCAAAGCTACTTATGATTGTAGTGTATGTAAACTCATCAGGGATACACCCAGCCTTTCTCATGCTGCTCATGCATAGAATTGCTTCATTCATCATTCCAAACTGACAATATCCTTTTATCATAGCATTGTAGCCAACAATGTCAGGATGTACACCCTTTTGTTCCATGAACTCGAATATTTTCCTTGCGTCACATAGATTATCACTTCTAATGAACCCATCAATCAATGTGGTGTAAACAAATTCATCAGGGTGGACATTTTGCTCGAGCATCTCTGCAAGAAGGTTCCTAGCTGCCGGAAGCATATGTTTCTTGCATAGACCGCTGATCAATACATTATATATGTTAACATCTGGGAGGACCTGTCTCTGTATCATCTTCTCCCGGACAGCCAAAGCCTCACTGACCTGTCCAGCAACAACAAGACCATGAATCAATGCTCCAAATGTGACCACATCAGGGGTGTTCCCTCTTTCCATCATCTCAACAAGCAAATCTGATGCAACCACCACTTCTCCTCTGATGCAGAAGCCATGAATCAATGGAGTGTAGCTTAAATGATTTGGGTTCAACTCCATCTGAATGGCCTTCCTCAAGAGAGACTCAGCCTCTTGAACACGCCCTTCCTGGCAAAACCCAGATATCAAGGTATTAAATGTGATGACATCCAGGTCACACCTGCTTTCAAACATCTGCTTCAAGATCACCATTGCATGTGATGCAGACTGGAAATTGCACAAAGCATTAATAACACTATTATAAATCTGGATGTTAGGGCACAATCCTCTTCCCCTCATCGCCGAAAGCAAACTCCCTATCTTCTCCATATCACCCTTTCTCCCCAGCCAGTTTATAATAGGTCCATATGATGCTGCGGTTGGTAAGAACCCCTTCATCTCCATCTCATCCAAGAGCGACAATCCATTGCCAATGTCCCCATGCCGGCAATACCCATCGATCAGGACATTGTAAAACACAGCATGTGGAATGCATCCAGCACCCCACCTCGCTTCAATCAAATTCCTACCTTCCTCCACCCGCTCTTCCAGGCAGAGCCCCCGGACCATCACACAAGTAGTGTAATTATCGGCGCCACCTTCCTCAGCAAGCATTTCGTCATACAGCTTGCGAGCGTTGTCCCAGCGCCGCTGCTCGACGAGGAGCCTGAGCAGGCGGTTACAGTGGGTCGCGCCCGGGAGCGAGCCGTGCTGCTCCCTGGTGCGCTCACACATCTCGGCGGCCTTCCTGTCCATACCTGCGTCCGCGTAGGAGGCGACGAGCGCTCCCAGGCAGCCGCGCGTGGGCGCGGCGCCCACGAATGACATGGACTGAAGCGTGGCGTCGACGGCGTCAAAGCGGCGGGAGCGGGCGAGGAGGCGGAGCAGGGCGGAGTGGGTGAGAGGTGTGGGGAGGGCATCATGGGGGCGGTGGGTCTGGGACCAGGAGAGGAGAGCGAGGGCGAGGTCGGGGTCGGGGAGGGAGGAGACGGCGGCGGCGAGGTGCGCGTCGGAGAGCGGAGAGGGGAGGAGGGCGGCGAGGGAGCGGGCCCAGGCAGGGTTGGAGGAGCGGGTGGCGAGGACGCGGGCGAGCAACGCCGCGAGGTCCGGGGAGATGGCTGGGTCTGGACGGCTCCGCCGGCGGGGGTGGAGCGGCGTGATGCGGGGCAGCAGTTTGGAGTTGGACATGAAACGCTGCGGCGGCAGCGACGGCGGCGGCGGCTGCGTGTCCACCTAACCGTAAGCAACTATTTCGCACCGGTTTTTTTTAGAGGTGGCCAAATGGACTGAACCGAACCGGTTCGCATAGTGGTGGCACGGTTCGGTACGCTACGGTGTATATTATGTATATATATATTTTTTATTATGATAAATAATATATTTATTTATTTTTAAATGTATATTTGTGAAATATAATGGTTTTTTCTTAATTTATATATATTTTTAAATAAAATAAACCGGCTAATAAAAAACTGAGCCGGCCCGGTTCGTTTCAGTTCACTCGGCTCGGTTCATTTCAGATCACAGTGCGAACCGAACCTGGGCCGAGACCGCAACCCGTTGGCCCGGTTCGCATAGTAACCGAACCAACCGGGCCCGAACCGGGCCGGCCCAGTTTGGCCCGTTGGCTAGCTCTGCCGTTTTTCCTATGCGCTTCAACACTTACTCACTTAATTTTCTCCGGAAAAATGAATGCTTGGACCAAAGCAAATGTATTGCTAAAGCCATGTTTTTAGTTTATTTTATTTAACTTGTGTAACACCCTAACTACTTTTGAGCTTAGAATGGCTATGCAAAATCTACAAAATTTTGACAAAACCTTCCTATTTTCTCTATATCCACGACAAATAGACAATGCAAATATCCATAATTCCACAATATAACAAGTTTCAACCACCACCAAACCTCCACAAGCCAAGTACTAGGTTTTCATCAACGGGCCACACAACCGCCAATAATTACCTCTCGTACTTTTAACCACGACAAAGATCAATAAGACAATAACCAAAGCAACCCCACAAGAGCTACCTCGGCCTTCTTAGATATGATCTCTTGGCTAACCACCAAGCACCGGAAAGACCGCTGCAAACTGCCCAACAAGGACAACATCGAGGTTAGCACTGCTCTGCCTCACTACTGACGCAAGGAAGACGACACCATGTCGATTTGCACATCCACTCCGATTTTCTGCATCAATCAATAAATTGTACAAAACCGTGTTTCTCCCGTATATGGTCGACACGTGGACAACGCTGCGTCTTTGCGCTCGACAGCGCTGCGCCTTGACGTGCAGCACGCTTGGGGCAAGCCGACGCGTGGCTGCCCACTCGCTCACTCCCACTGCTCGCTCGCAACTCGCTGTGCCATCGCCTCGCCTGTACGCGACGCGCACGACGCATGGCTGGCCGCTTGCTTGCTCCCAGCTCTCGCTCGATTACTCCTCGCTGTGCGCTCGCGTCGCGCGACGCACCTGCTGTTCGCTGTGCCGCGCGGCACGCGACCGCACGGCTGGTTCGGCGCGCCGCGGGCCCGCAACGCGACTAGTTGATATACATGATGCGAGGATGGGGTCTTGGCTCATTTTCTTAATTAAACCGATGGCATATATCAAACACCGATTAGCACTCATCGAATTTCACTCTATTGTTAGATGTTCATGTGTTAGACTAAATGTTAACAATGGTTAAAGCTCTAAGCTAATACTCCCTCCCTTCTTTTTTATTTGTCACCGTTGACTTTTACACATAACCTTTGACCATTCGACTTATTCAAATTTTTTATGCAAATATGTAAAAATATAAGTCATGTTTAAAGTATATTTAATGATAAAACAAAACATAACAAAATAAATGATATTGAAATAGTTTTTAAAATAAAACAAATAGGCAAATAACATACTTAAAAGTCAACGTTGACAAATAAAAAGAAGAGGGAGTGCTTAAGCTGTCTCCAACGGGCTTTCATAAGTCGCTCTCTATCCCAAAGTAGGGGACGAATTCTTTCCCTATGTGCTTCAACAGCATTCTATACTTCGTTCCCTAAAATAGAAAATTTCTCTCCATTCTAGGGATGACAGTGGGTACAAACCCGCTGGGTATCACTGTCCCAAACCCATGCCCACGAAGAAGAAATCTGCCCATTAAAAAACACATACCCATGACGGGATCGAGTGTTTGCTCGTGCCCATACCCATGCAGGTTTCGAATACCCACGGGTTACCCATACCCGCGAATATTAACACGACAACATTTTAAAAATCAACACACGTGGTGTGTGTATGAGCAATTATAGCAACTTTGATGCGCTTAATATGCCAAGGTGTGGTATATGAGTTACCCTGTCACTGTTTGGTCTGGGAATGGGAATATTATTTATTTTAAATGGATGTAAATCACAAATCTTTTGATTCTTGGTACATAAATAATATAAAGATATGCAAACTGTCATGGCACCCCATTTTCACTTTTTGTCTGTGTTGTAATGATTGCGCTCTTGGTAGCTTGGTGGAACAATGGCCTTGTTTGTTTCAGATTAATGTAGAGTTGCGTTTTACTGTAGCAAATTTGTAACCCCCTCAAAATACGTTTTAACAAGTCCAAAAAATTATGAAAAAAATATTTTATAAACTTTAAGAAGTACTATTTAAAACCCCACAAGAATGACTACAAAACATTACATCATTTGGCTTATACAAAAATAACAAATTTTCATTTAGTTTAATTTAATTTAATTTAATCTGAAACAAACAAGGCCAAAGATTCAGAGAGCTCTATGTTGTACCTACATAACATCTGTCCATATGTAGGTTGTTTTCTATGATCAACATCAACATATCAACTTCCGTGAATTGTCTGGCTTTAATGTTTCATACAAGATACACCTATAGAAGTATAGGTTTGGTAACTAGACACTGTAAATTCTGATATAAGAAAAAACTGCTGAAGAGCCCCGGTGAGTTGGTTTAAGTGCTATTGTCTTGAGTGTATATTCCCAATGTGGTCATGCAATTTATAATTCTTTTATGTTTAGGGTGCAAATTCTAGCACATGCAGAGGGAATCTACGGCGGCGGCGTTTGACAAAAAAATAAACATTTCATTATGCTACTTACTACATCTTTCAGAAGGAACAATGAATTACTTGTGTTTTTACAGGATAGGTGCAGCTAAGTAAGATACATCAGTGGCACGTGGTATACAAAAGAGAGAGAGAGAGGTGCTTTTATATAGATTGTTAGGAGCATGGAATTAATAAGGGGCCCTTAATATGTTGGGGGCTTTCTAAATTTTTAAAAGGGGAGGTTTGTTTTGGGGGCTCTCCTAGGGATGCTCTAACAGGCTTTGACTATTAAGGAGAGGACGAGAAGCTAATCTGTGGGGGTACAAATCTGCTGCCGCCGCCTAATAGGCTTGACTCCTGAGGAGTGGATGAGAAGCTAATATGTAGGGGTACAAATCTGTTGCCGCTGCCCCTCTATGGGAGACGAGGAAGTCAGTGTGTAACACACACTGGCCCAAATGTGTTTAGAGCCTAGCCCACATACGGGGCTAGCCCACGCTTGCGTAGCTCGTCACTGTGTAACACCCTGTCCCAAATTCACTTAGAACCTAGCCCACCTATGGGGCTAGCCCCGCATACATGCAGCTACTTGGACTTTTGGCATCGCTTCGTTCAAAATGGTCAACCCAAGTTGTTATGTCCAACATGCATTATATGCTGATACAACTCTTTCTCAACTAACAACATGGGACTAATCCCACCATCACATCCACATTGGCCTCACAACATATCGGACCGGAGTATTACACTCACTCACCCTTAATGGGCTGACGCCCTCATCAGGACACCGCCTAAGCGGCAAATATCCAAGATCCCCCTCGATATACGGTCGTGCGTCTAGTGCTGACCCATATGCCATGCTGTGTGACCACTCTGGAGCTACACAAGTCATGTGCAATATGCTCGCGCAACTAAGCCCACACGATCTACCGCACACCGAGGGTTGGCCCAAATTCGCTTAGAGTCTAGCCCACCTACGGGCTAGCCCACACATGCATAGCACCTATTTGGACTTTCGGCCTCGCTTCGCACAAAAAGGTTAACCCGAGGTGATATGTTTGATTTCAACAGACAATATATACTACTACCTCCATTTTTTTTATTTGACGCCTTTGACTTTTCGACATGCCTTTGACAATTCGTCTTATTCAAATTATTTTTGTAAATATCATTTATTTTGT
The DNA here is from genome assembly GCA_005191435.1 of Raddia distichophylla. Lineage (NCBI taxonomy): Eukaryota > Viridiplantae > Streptophyta > Magnoliopsida > Poales > Poaceae > Raddia > Raddia distichophylla. Next base: position 4,054,347 of record SPJY01031878.1, on the reverse strand, counting down.
TGTGATTTGTTTTATCAATAGAGGTACTTTAAATGTCTTATTTTTTTATATCTTTGCACTAAATTTTTGAATAAGACGAATGGTCAAAGACGTACCCAAATAAAAAAAAGGAGGGAGTACTAAAACTCTTTCTCAACTAGCAATACGAGACTAATCCCATCATCACATCCACATGGATTATATAGGTATCACAAACACATCGGGCCAAAGTATTACGCACTGTCTATGCTTTCGAGTGTTTACCAACAATCTGAAAGAATGGCAATTGCAAACCGATACATCTCACCAACCTTGAACACTAAAGATTGTTCTTTCTCATCCATGACTCTCACACCCAAGATAAACTGCAGTTGAAGCAAGGGACATGCTTCAACTGTGCACGTCTGGATCACTGGAAATGTGCCCCCGAAACGGATCCCTCCATGCCGGCGTCACGCGGAGGCCCCATCGCCGCCAAACGCGCCCTCCAGGAAGCCATTCCCGCCGAGATGGCCGGCGTCCCCGTACCTCTCGAGGGTCCATCGGCCGGTGGCGCCGGAGATGTGGAAGACGCTCAGCGAGGTGTTGGGGATGTGCCTGCGAACCGAGCAGCCGGGGGGGTCGGTGTGCCGGCACAGCTCCTGGATGGTCGCGCCATGGGAGACCACCACCACCCGCTCTCCTGCCGGCGCAACGCAGAAGCAGGATCAGCAAACACATTTATTCAGACTTGCAAGTCAGCAGCTAGCCACACTGCCACAGGAGGTGCAATGCTTCATGGAAGAATCTGATTTGCTCATTGTGATGTTTCTTTTTTCTTTTTCCTTTCAGTGACTATTTGTTTTGTCTTTTGTTGTAGATTGTAGTTTTTTAGTTACACACGACGGATTCGGTAGATGGGGATCGAAGAGTGGGGTTTGCTGCTTACCGATGTGTTCTCGGGCAATTTTACTCAGGTAAGAGACGCACCGCTCAGATAGCTGATTGAGGCTCTCCCCACCACCCTAAACATCAGAACAAACATTGATGAGCTCTCCTCAAAGTGAAGTGTATAATTTCATGGCTGAAGTAGTACTTGTTCAAGTTGTTCAGGGAAAACTTGTTAACATCTATTTCAGTTCTAACTAGCAACTGTCGGTGGGAAATATCCAACCTTGGTATTTCTTGTGATATGCCTTCATTCTATTCATGTTTGTACCAAAATTACAGCCATTGCAAGTGAGAAAAGAACAGATCCAATTTAGCATCCATAAAGCAGGACCCAAACTATTTTTTTTTAGGCAAGATTAAAATGTGCGCAGCAATATTTAGCAAACAACGAGCGTCATATTGTTAAAATCTGGTTCAGTACTGCACTGATGCTCACTGGTTATCATTTCAATCTAGACAAAGCTATACAAAATTTCTCTGCAGGGTTATACTAACCGGAATTTCTTGGTCTCTGTCGTCAAAATTAAAACCATTTTTATTTTCAGAAAGCTGAAAACCCTTGAAGACCCCTGGGTTCTTAACGAAAGCATCATCCCACTTCAAACCTTGGCGATAACCCTTGTGCCTTTCTCGCAGTGCTTCATCCAGCACCAACTGAAACAGAATATCGGTGAGAATACAAAATGCTAATAGTACATCAAAATTCAAAAAGGTAGATGCATGAAACCTTAACTACAGAAATTTGTATTCCCATGCAGTGAGCCTGGAAGCACCCAGTAGCATAATCTTAACAATCTGGAAACATAATGCACTAACATTTGAGACGTTGCAAGCTTTCGCTATGATTTTTGCAGTCTCAGCAGCACGCTTCAGATCAGACGAGTATATAGCGGCTGGCTTGGCTTCTGTCGACAACCGACGGCCCACCTTACGATTTTGCATCAGATTCAGAAAAAATGCCAATGCTAGCAATGCATATCCAAAATCATAATATTCGCTAGCTCTATATCACAATCTTGATGAGCAAGTGAACCATACCACAGCAGCTTGCTGCCAACCAATCTCATTTAGCTCTGGATCCATCTGTCCCTGTTACAAGATTCCAATGTTGCAACCAATTATCAGGGGATGTCTTTTTTTTATTAAAATGCACGGGCAGTCCCTAAACTGTTAGTCAATTCTTATTCAGGTCCCAAATATATGAAACTGCAATTTTGGGTTCCTAATCTTTTTAACTGGGTTCGTCCCGATTCAAAACTGTCATGTGACAACCCTAGAGCTGACGTGCCGCTGACGTGGCCATCCATGTCACATAAATTACTTAAAAAATTAGAAAAATCCTAAAAAATTTCAGAAATCATAAAAAATACAAAAAATAGTAAAACAATTAGGGAAATTCATAAAAAATTAGAAAAAAGTAGCAATTGAGGGCTTCCATACGTCACGATGCTAGAGGTCTTGCGCTTACAACTATAGAGGGATTAAAGACGACCACACTGTCTTTATGTTTCTTTTTAATATGTTTATGGTTTTTTCATATGTTTATTTTTTTCATGATTTTCCATGATTTTTATTGATTTATCATTTTTTTATGATTTTTTCGTATTTTTATTATTCTTTTGATATTTTCTTTATGTTTTTAATGATTTTCCTTTTTTCCTTTTTATGATTTTTAAAATAATTATCCCACATTTCAATGATTTTCATTTTTAATGATTTTTTAAATGCTTTTCACGTATTTTTATGTTTTTAAATGAATTTCCTCTTTTTAAAACTATTTTACGTGATATGTCAGCGTCATGTCAGCTATAGGGTTGTCATGTGGCAAGTTTGGACTGGGACGGACTAGTTAAAAAGATTAGGGACCCAAAACTACAGTTTCATAGTTTGGGAAACTAGTTGAGAATCGACTAATAGTTTATGAACCGTCCGTGTATTTTACTTTTTTTTTTCTTTTCTGAAATAAGGCCCAGTTAATGGAAGAATGGCACAATAACCTAGCAAGTATGCAACAGATGCTTGAGCTCCCAAATCTAAAAACTATGGTCGGATGTTTCACAGGCAAGAGCATGATACCATTTTGGTGGCTTCAGCAAGCAAGATCGAATAACTGGACTAAAAATTCCTAATTACGGATCCATCAGGTGCATACATACACATTCTAGATTCAGTGAGCATCTCTTCTGGGGAAAACAGCAGAGAAGCACAGCTGCACAAAAGAAAGAACCGAGGGGCGAGCGACCTGGATGATGCGGGAGGCGTTCCACGACGTCTCCCCGTGCCGGACCACCACCACCTCCGTGAACCGCTCGCCGTCGGCGTGCGACATGGCCTTGCTGGTCCTGGCGGCGCCGGCGACGGCTAGCCGCAGCCTAGAGGCCGGCCGGACGGGGTTGACTGCAGCTTCCAAGAAGCCACCTACCAAGGCTGGACAGGGTAGTTGCCTTGCATCTGAATGTCTGATTTATTGTCCTCGCGGACCAACATGGACCAAGCAATTTCAGAAGCAAGCGAGGATGGCGTCGCCGTATGAACCATACCACAGAAGAAATCTGCTTGCTATGCTGGCAAGGGCTCAAGAGCATGTTATGCTGTCAATGAGGTGCATTTAGCACTAACACATAGCGTAAAACCTCGTTTGATTGAAAGCTCACTGTGCCACGGTTTATCTAACTTTATTTTTTTTACAAAACTTAATATGCGGTAAAATGTAACATTTCTATTACAAACGGGTCAAAAAGATGCTCACTGTCACTGCTAAATCAACATCAAGATTTGCTTCTTCAGCTTTGGTGGGGAAGTGATTGAAACTAGTTGCTTTGAGTGATAAATAAAAGTGGCATGTCTATGATAACCAAAATATGGGCATAAGACTTTGTATTTTATGGTCCACTTTTGCTACTTATTAGGCGACTGATTTTTAAATAATTCTTCGTCGATTTTCTCACATAGCTAGATGCGACCGTTAGATCTTTTATATGCCCTATGAAGATGTCTTATGGATGGTTTACAAAATCAATTGAGAGTTAAATAACTCTCAGTCACCTGATGTGAAGCCAATCCCTTTATTGTCACTTGGTCAGTTCAACTATACACATCTGCCTAAGAAATGCAGCGAGGGTGGACTGGATTTTCTCCATGTACCTGCAATTCGAAGCACTGCAAATGCGCGTTAGCAAGCCGGTGGTCAATGCTGGCGGTGGTATATGTTGGCCCTGCTCGGAAGAGGGGCAAAAGAAAAAGGATCCGATTGCTTGAAATCCGAAAAATTGAGGCGTGGGTTTGGTGGTTGTTGATGTGCCTCAACCACATGTATCTTGGAGATTTCAATTCTAGACTAGGTTTCGGACCAAGCCTTAAAATACCCAATCCTGTCTAAGATTTAATTGGATGAATGTATCTGATGATACAAACCGCGAGTCGATGGAATGATGCTAGGAAAAGCAAGTGCTAACGTGGAAATGGTTAAAAGTAACTCTGAAAGCAACTGTGGTGATGTTCTCTCCATATCAAATATGAAGTCATACGGTATGGATGTTAGATTCAGTTGTTTTTTATGTGACATGCAATATGGAGTCGCTATCTTTGTACACCGGTAATTTTGGTTCAGTCTAGTTGGAAGTTCATGAAGGCTATTGTACCATTGACGTCAATGATGTTAAGATGAAGATGTTCGATGTAGTTTAGTAGATGATTTAGGGTGTGAAGCATGCGCCATGTGTCAAGACTAAGAAAATTTTTTAATTTTGCTTAGAAAGAATGTATCGATCAGGGAGAGTATGACTTCATACCATTGCAAGATGGGTGGGAGTACCACTGTAAGTGGAGTCAAATAGGAGATATGGTTCATAGGGATAACATTGTTTATTCCAAAAGATGATAGGCCTAAATCCAGTCAAATTTATCGGTTAGCTCGGCGTGAGTTGCAAAGGAATAACTTGAGTATGGGTACATGGTTGCACTAGATGATCATATTCACCAAGGTATAGTTTTTTAAAGTTTATGTTAAATATATGTATTAGTAGGGTTATGTTTGGTTTAAACTTTGAGTTGTAGTAGGTAGTGTAGGTCCGTAGGATAGAGTTTAAGTTGAACTCTATATTAATAGTGGACCCTAGAGGCCGTTCTTAAGCCGTTTCGTATCTGATTATCTACATGTATTGGCGAGATAAGACTTTTGAAAAATTAAATTATTTGACTTGTTGATCCAAATATTAAATAATCTTTAAGCACCTAATGATTTTTTTTTAAAAAAATAGGAGTAAGAAAATCAATTTCTCATATTTACTTCAATGAGCTCTTCAAAACGCCTATCTCACAAAATATGCAGATAATCATATATGAAACGGCTTATGAATAGCTCTCTAAGGGGCATTTAGAGCAAACAATGGTAGATACTCCCCTCAATTTCATAATCCCTGTCATTTTGAACAAGGTTGAGGTTAAACTTTTTAAAACTTTAGCTATCAATAACTTCTAAAATACTTCGTTTTAAACTACAAAGATCAAATATATAGATTAATCTTAAAGAGCACTTCAATAAAATTATATATCTGTTGATATGCATCCTAATAGAAAACGATGGTCAAAATTACGTGTCGAAGACCACGTCGCTGTCCAAAACAACATGAATTATGGAAGTGGAGGAATGACTTCAGTGATGATCACACTAATTAATGATGCTTTTCTCGTGGTGTCGCTGGACATTAATTATCTAGAATGTGAGCAAATCTGAAAACCCTATGCTGTAAATGTCGTAGCGGACCCCAAAAATTCTTTGATTGTACTATATGATTATTCATCACGGGATGTAGTTAAATGGCTGTTCAATTTTCTTTTGTTCACGGCCATGATCACTCCGCCAAAGTACAATGAAATTAAACATTCTGGTGAAAAAAAAAATATAGTTTTTTTTAGTAACATGGATGAACGTATCGGAATAACAGTCAAGACAATAAACATGCTAGTTTTAATCGTCAATACAGGATTATTTTGGATGCAACATTCCATAACTGCGAGAGCTACAGTCACACTCCCCATTATCTTAGCTGGGCACATATACTGAACTTGTTTTCTCTCTCAGTCTCTACAGATCAGGCATACCAATTCCAGCTTTAGCATCATATGTCTTCTCCAGTACAAGCTCAAATGGTGTATCCTTTGGACCAGCTGCACGAGTGAACAGAAATAGCTCCATTACAAAACAGGCATGTGATGACTAATGAAGTACTCCCTCCTTTCCATTCTATAAGGCATAATTTGACTTAAAAAAAATCAAACGTTTTCAATTTTAACCAACAATTAGTTAAATTATATGCATCTTTAGAGCATCCCCAGGAACGCTGCTGTCAGGACGCCGCCGTCACGCATAATCGCCTGCGCGGCCGCCCGCGCGCCAGCCCGCCGCTGTCTAGCGTTTTGAATTTTTTTCCCGCCCTAAGCCGCGCGCTGATGCCGGCCTGGCTAATAGCTCCCCTGTTGGGGATGCTCTTAGTGGATGAAACTTATATCGACAACAATTAGTTAAATTATATGCATCTTTAGTGGATGAAACTTATATCGACATGTTTGCATTTCAAATCGATTCGAATATAATGTAATATTATAGCAATCAACATTATATAATAAGAGAAAATAGCGGTCAAAGTCTATTCCCAAAGACTTTTTTCAAGTCAAAATGCGCCTTATAGAATGGAAAGGAGGGAGTAACAAAAAAGCATTTGCTTGCATGTTAACTACAGGGTGGCAATATCAGCAGCAGAAACTATAGTATCGTGACTGCGGCGACATTAGCCATCAAAGATACATAAAGCATAGTGTTCTACAGTTCTAGTGCCAAATATTCCTAGCAACAGCTAGGGAAAATTTAGAAAATGTGATGAATAAACAGTTGGTGTTTGTTCTTCCTAATGTTTATTATCATGTTTGCAGATCAAAATCACATAGGTATTACTTCAGTTTCCAATCCTTTGTTGGAAGATCACGGATGCATGAGCTTCATTTCAGATGTACACAAATGGTTGCAGCATAACAGGTCCCAATTTAGTTCATTTTTAGATGAAACAAATTACACACTTGAAAGATCACGTATAATGGTCACAAAAGAGATGATGATAAGACATACGTGATGTGGGTCTTGGCTTTCTTCTCTCTTTCAAAATCTCTGGCCTAGGTATCACAGCACCAGATGCATACATTCCTCTTGCGAACCTGACTTTAGTCCCATCCTCCAAATACTTGTATCCAATCTTACATGGTTTCCTGCAGTCACGTCGGCAAATATTTTGTTTCAGAGAAATGCGGTAGAAAATAAAAGCTCTATCTCTAGAGATCAAGGTACATAAAGATGGTCAACTATCATACCCAGTGACTGGGTCGATTACTTGGACATTTGAAACATGAAGTGGAGCTTCAATTGAGAAAATCCCACCTGTATGTCCTTCCCCTTGCTTAATATGCTTCTTAACCTGAAATCATGAAAACCAACAAGTTTTAAGTAACTTCTTATGTACAAGAAAAACATGTACACAATGAAAAAAGATGTCTTTGTTTGCTAGTTGCAGTTACCCTGTTGCCCAGAATCTACCATTGACATGCAAGAATACTATAACAGTAAATATACAAATGTAGGAAAAACAATAGATAAACTGATAATATGCCTCATAGATGAAAGGTCATTGATAATATTGCCCCATAGTTGGCTCACATTGATAAAAATGTCCCAAAGTTGGAAGACCACTTGATGATCTGCCCTTTTTTCAAATATCATAGCAACATCTGCCTGAAGTTGAAATATTCTTTTAAATGCCTGTAGCCACCTAATAGGCTTAGTCAGATAAGACCTAGACCAAGCCCACCACACCAGACCACACCATGCAATGTATGTTGAGTAACAAGACTACAAAGTAGCATGTCATTCAGCCATGGATGTGCGTTCACAAGATTATCATGTTTGACTTTGCACATCCTATTTACTTCTCGCGAATGAAACAAGCTACAAGTGTTGCTCTTTCTTCAGGAGTATTGCCATTGTTAAAATGTTCAAGAAAATTAATTGCTAAATTTAATCACCAAATTCACCATACAAATTCAAAAGCACATACAAAAAGAGTAAATAATTATGGGAAAAACAAGTAGGTGGTTGTGGGCAGGGGTAAACAAGTCTTTTCCCCTCAGCGAGATGGCAGAATTTGTTCAAAATTTTGAAAAGGGGCAAGTCATTAAGTGGTTTCTCAATTTTGGGGCATTTTATCAATGACAACCACTTATGAGGCCTCTAAAATATGGGGCATATCATTAATTTACTTCAAAACAGTATGAATGCTCTTATTGTCACTTTGTAACTGCTAACATGACAGGCAAACATGGCCAATAGGTAAGAAAAGTTAAGGTTTGAGGCGTTGCAGTATATACATATACAGCACAATAAAGACTAGGTACACATCAACATATTGAAATTATTCTAGATTAATTGCTCAAGCAAATATACGAACAACACTGCAAAATAATAACCTGGTTTTGAGCATAAGGACAACTTCAATTTCTAAATATGATTTATGATGCATACAAACTACACAAGAGTATCCAGTTCATACTAAGGGCCTGTTCTCGTCAGTTTATTTGACTTATTTGGCTTATTTGTCTATTTACTTATCTTTGTTTAAATTTAAAATATTTTGGTTTTGTGAATCCCTTTTTTTTCGATATCAAAGACTTGTCTAAAAGCTCTAAAACATAAGTGGATCCGACTTTGGAGGCTACCTTGAAAAGCTCTTTAAGTTAGGAATAAGCTAAATAAGTAAGTCAAATAAGATAAGTTCAATGTGCATTCTTTGCACATATGTCATATGCCGTTATGCTATCCTTCTGCAATGATGGAATGGTAAACGGACACTGCACTGTACATGGCGATAAGAGTTAGATTGTGATATCTACCACTTAAAACGTTCAAATACATAAAACCGGTTTCAAAACACTCCAGTGGAAAAACTGGTCGGGCTTCAACCCATAACTCATTAAAAAGGAAAGAAACATTTATTGCAGTAATCACAACCCGTAAGCACAGCAAAGAAGCTTCGACGCTATTGTAGACTCCGCAAACATAACACAAAAAAATAACACAGACAAGGGCCCCTTTTCACCTTGAGGGACCAAGGAAAATCGACAACCACCTAGACAACAGCATTGCGAGCATAGGATCAAATTGTACACAGCAAGTCTGCGAAGATACAGTAACTAAACCTGAGTTTCTTTGTTCAGATGTGTGAGCCCAATGAAAAAAAGGGTTCAGCAGTGCACACCTACTGTAAAGAACAGTGTAGAGGCATCTAACCAGCCAGTCGAATCGTTGGCACTTAACCATGACTCTGACAATCAGATAGCTCAAATCTGAAGAAAAAAAAATGCGAAGTGGAACCGGGGGAGAGTGTGCAGCTCTAGATTACCAGGTTCTTGCCCTCGACGATGACGCGGTTCTGCGACCGGATGACCCGCTTGATGAGCCCGGTCTCCCCCTTGTCCTTTCCACGAATGATCATCACCTGGCCACGGAGAAAAGCGCGACAAGATTGGAGATCCTGCGAAGAATAGGGAGGAGAGGGCGGAGAGGAGACGACGGAGAAGCGGAGTACGTTGTCGCCGCGGAGGATCTTCCAGTGGGTGATGAGCTTCTGCACCGCCTTCCACCCCATTCCGTCGCGGGGAGTCGAGCGAGCGAGCTCGGTCGGTCGGTCGCTCCTCTCGCCGGCGGCGACGTTCTCAGGACGTGGCTGGGGAAGGAGAGTGGAGGCGGCGGCGCTCGCGTCGCGCGAGGGGTGGACGGCGTGAAAACTTGGAATGGGCCGGAGCCGGCTGGAGGCGCGGCGTTACGGGCTTACGGCCTATACACTGGGCCAGGAGGAGGGCAGCTCGGCTGTTTGCAACCAAGGCCTGCTAATTGGCCTAGGCCAGACAGGCCCGGCTATTTTTTTTTATAAAATTAATATGTAATTCTAATAAGAATTAATGTTATTCTAATAAGAAATTAATAATATCCGCTTTTTATAAAATTAAATAAATATGCTCCTCGGCAACAGGGGAAAATCGGCCGTTGGTTCGGGGCAATTTTTCCCTCTCGCCCGGCCCAACCAATGGGTGGCGAGTGTCTTTAACCAATGGGCGATAACAGTGGCGGAGACAGGGGCAGGGGCTTGGCCCCCCTATGATTTATGTGCAATACTAAGTAGTATATAGGATGTTATATCAAACTTAAGCTCATCTAATTAATTTACATGACTAATTTCAGTTTTAAGAAGTATGCTATTAAGATTTTTTAAACATACTCTCCCAACTAATTTATTTTATAAGACTAGCATAGTTCTTTGAAGTTTTCATTTCAAAGAAAATGATTTTAATTTATGAATAATTATATTTTCCAAGCACGTTACATATTATAGCAAATATAATAAGGTACGTACTATATATTCAATAATAGTGTTAGTGCATAATATTTCGATAAGTTTACAAAAAAATCGCAGACCGTTTCTTGACATTCACTTATAACATTTGGGACTTGACTAATTGTAACTCATATTGCTTTTCAAACACTTCAAATATTTTTATTAGCTAGGTATCACCGTGTCCAATATGAACATAATTGTATTATTGGTGTGTAATCTTTCTTTATTCTAAAGAACCGCATAACACTTGTTATACATATACACACATAAAAATATAATCTATCTATTTAGTTTTCGCCACACCACCCACAACTTGACTCAATATCATGTGAATATGCAAAAAAAAAAAAAGTGCCATTTGATTACGGTTAAATGTCCCACACATGATATGATGACAACCTCCACTAGGTACGATACTATAATCATTGCTTTCTATACTACTATGACATATTTGACTCGATAGGATCATATTGAAAATTAGTTTATTATGTGACGGCCCCCCATGATGAAATCCTGGCTCCGCCCCTGGGCGATAAAGTAGTTTTTGGAAAGAAAAATCAGAAAATGTTGTATTATTTGCTGTTATCATTTAAAAGGCCATCTAAAAAATCACAAAATCATTTTTTTTGTTGCGTGCTACCTTGAAGCACAAAATTTTAGCCTTAAAGATACTTATACTGCGAGAAACGCAAAAGTAAATTTATAACTTTCCTTTTTAAAATTTGAATATTTTTCTTGTTCTGTAAATAATAATTATTTATTTATAGCTTAAATTTGGTGGAGAACCTGAAGGTAGCATATCCTGTGCTACCAATTTTGTTTAAAAAAAATTAGTGGTTTTAGAGGTCGAGAGCAAAGAAGGTGTTAGTTACCCTTTGTCGCACATTGTTTTCACTTTCTTTGTCGCCCAACCAACAAGTTATAAGAGTCTTTTTTTTATTTTGATAAAGATAGTGTTATTTATGAAATAAATAAATAAAATCATCATTCTGTGTTCTGGCAGCCGGTGGGGTGTGGGCTTTCCCATCGGGTCCAAGCTCGGTAGTTAGATGCTTGGGCCGACCTTATGAACCTAATCTTCTATATGGTGCCTCTCTCTCTCTCCCCACACATCCCAAAAAAACAAACCTACTATAATATTGATTTACTAATTTAAATCACTGATTAAAATACAATATTTTTCTTTGGAATAGCTCCTCCATATCGCAAGTTGAAGATGGACAAAAGCCTTGCCTAAGCGTTTTGTTCATCTCCAGCAAGATTTACTAATTACAGTATTTCGATCAGAAAACCGTAGGAGGGGTTCCTATAGTATATATTGAAGAATAAAAATATTACATATTTACAAATTACAAAGCTGGAAGGGAGCTATGTCAAGAAACAATAGAGGAAGCTAAGTCATTGTTAACTCTAAAGACTAGTAAAGTAACATCTTTATCAAAACCATCCTTCCAAAGTAGCAGGGAGGGTTGTAAATCATCAAAGAATTTTTCAATTCTAAATCTTCCAAATATTCCAACAAGCCAAGATGTAAATATCCACGATGAAAGATATTTGCAAAACTCCGCAAAAATAATCCAAATCATTATAGAATCCTGAAAGATCATAAGAGCATTTGCTTTGCAATCCCAGATGTTGCCAGATAAGCTGAGCGAGCGGACAATGGAAGAAGAGATGAAGCATGGTCTCCACTCTTGAAGATGTGCACAAAACACAATGAAAATCTATGACAAAGTTCTTTCTGCAAAAGATGGACAAAAGCCTTGCCTAAGCGTTTTGTTCATCTCCAGCAAGATTTACTAATTACAGTATTTCGATCAGAAAACCGTAGGAGGGGTTCCTATAGTATATATTGAAGAATAAAAATATTACATATTTACAAATTACAAAGCTGGAAGGGAGCTATGTCAAGAAACAATAGAGGAAGCTAAGTCATTGTTAACTCTAAAGACTAGTAAAGTAACATCTTTATCAAAACCATCCTTCCAAAGTTGCAGGGAAGGTTATAAATCATCAAAGATTTTCCGATTTCGAATCTTCCAAATATTCCAACAAGCCAAGATGTAAATATCCATATGAAAGATATTTGCGAAACTCGGCAAAAAGAATCCAAATCATCATAGAATCCTGAAAGATCATAAGAGCATTTGCTTTGCAATCCCAGATGTTGCTAGATAAGCTGAGCGAGCGGACAATGGAAGAAGAGATAAAGCATGGTCTCCGCTGTTGAAGATGTGCACAAAACACAATGAAAATCTATGACAAAGTTCTTTCTGCATAGCAAGTCTTTAGTATTTAGTCTGTCAACACAGAGTAGCCACATGAACACCTTCCATCTCATTAACCCTTTACTTTTCCAAAATTCTTCTTAAGACAGCATGAGTGTGAGAACCAGAATATGAATGCTTGAAAAAAATCAGATGATTTGTAATGATCTTTGCCCCAAATGAAGGTCCAACAATCATCATGTAAAGCAGATCGCCTCCAATCAGTCTACGATTACTAATTAGAAAAATTACTAGACTTCTTTTTGGAATAGCTCCTTCATGTCTCAGGTTGAATTGGATAGAAGCCTTGCCCAAGGGTTTTGTCCATCTCTAGCAAGATTTTATAGAACCGGTGTAAATATTAACGAGCAAGGGCAAGACTTGGTCAATGCAATAGCTGGAGCGGACTAGCCCAGTGTGGGTGTTCAACCATGGAAGAACACATAGGGTAGAGGAAGGCAGGTGCACTTCCAAATAGGGGAAGCCAGTGGAGAGTAGGGGCGGAGCCAAGGCCTAGGTCAAGGTGAGACGTAGCCAGGATGCAAGTGCGACGAGTTGGGAGCAAAGCGAGGAACGAGAATGTGTACATGTGGCGGCACACAAGCCTAGGTGCGAGTGCAATAGGTTGAAGAGGATGGGCTCGTTTAAGAGAAATAAGATGTCGTCGAGCCATCAATTTCAAAAGGCTAGAAGTGTGGGACTAGGTGGAGGGCTCGAGGGTAGGGCAACCGAGCCAATCCACCATATTCTTTTAGACCTTGGGCTGAAGTCACCACTGATGAAGAAGCAAGATATCGACCATAAAAATGTGACTACGCAAAAGCAACCATAATTTGCATTTGGAGGAGGCCCAAAATTTTTAGACAAAAGTGTGCAGATGAGAGGCAATACTTCCATCTTCCCACTAGAGTTTGTAAACAGACTTGACTAAGAAGATGCTGTCTGAGATGAAACGCCAGAAAATGGAGTTACTTATAGAACCATCTGTATTATAATCTATCTAATGACTTAGATTGTCTTGATTTTTTTATCTTGATACTATTTATACTATTTTGTGTAGGAGGATCTACGAACGAACGGTTAAGTGTGAAATTATACACCCGTCCCATTATATTTGCCAACTCATGCTATTTTCTTCTTTTTCTTCTTGTACTCGCGTATGAGCGTGCGCTCCTCGCCGGCTGATCCGTACGTACGAGTGCTTAAGCTTCAATAGCACTTAAATGCCAGTGCCAACTTCAACCGTACGCAGATGCTACTACAACTAATCTAGTATACTCCCAGTGTATACTTAATTAGTTACTCCCGACGTGTACATAATTAGTTGACTCCCGATGTGTACTCAAAGGTCTTCTAGTTTCAAGTAACGCGGCCCAGAACTGGAATCACGGGCACGCAAAGGTTTTTCATGCATCTCATCTCATGCATTAACCACGACGATATTCATTAATTACCAGCTAATGATGCAACTGATCACTGAGCTTAGCGGAGATGGTGGTCGAGCGACCAAAGAACGCATCTTTAATACAAAGCCATAGGCCACAGTCCGGCACACGCAGCTTCGCACTGGCAATCCACTCTAGAGTCCAGTCGTCGTCTCAATGGGTGAAGGCGGCGGTAAGATTAACGCCATGGGCGTGGAGCCGTCGTCGTCTCCGGCGCCGGCGCCGATGGTGCTGAGGTCGGTGCTGCTGTCGTACGCGTACGTGGGCGTGTGGATCAGCCTGAGCTTCTCGGTGATCGTCTACAACAAGTACATCCTGGACCCCAAGATGTACAACTGGCCCTTCCCCATCTCCCTCACCATGGTGCACATGGCGTTCTGCGCCGCCCTGGCCACCGCGCTCGTCCGCGTCCTCCGCGTCGTGGAGCTCCCCTCGTCGCCGGCCATGGCGCCGCGCCTCTACGCCGCCTCCGTGCTCCCCATCGGCGCGCTCTACGCGCTCTCCCTCTGGTTCTCCAACACCGCTTACATCTACCTCTCCGTCTCCTTCATCCAGATGCTCAAGGCGCTCATGCCCGTCGCCGTCTACTCCCTCGCCGTCGCCTTCCGCACCGACTCCTTCCGCCCCGCCGCCATGCTCAACATGCTCGCAATCTCCGCCGGAGTCGCCGTCGCCGCCGCCGGCGAGGCCCACTTCGACGCCTTCGGCGTCCTGCTCCAGCTCGCCGCCGTAGCCGCCGAGGCCACGCGCCTCGTTCTCATCCAGATCCTGCTCAGCTCCAGGGGCGTCGCCCTCAACCCCATCACCTCGCTCTACTACATCGCGCCCTGCTGCCTCCTCTTCCTCGCCGTGCCATGGTACTTCGTCGAGCTCCCGCGGCTGCGCGCCGCCGCCGCCGCCGGCGGCGGCGAGCTCGGCCGGTCCGACGTGTTCGTGTTCGGGACCAACTCGCTGTGCGCGTTCGCGCTGAACCTGGCCGTGTTCCTTCTCGTCGGGAAGACGTCGGCGCTGACCATGAACGTCGCCGGAGTGGTCAAGGACTGGCTGCTCATCGCCTTCTCCTGGACGGTGATCAAGGACAGCGTCACGGCCGTCAACCTCATCGGCTACGGTATCGCCTTCCTCGGTGTCGCCTACTACAACCACGCCAAGCTGCAGGCGCTCAAGGCCAAGGAGGCCGAGAGGAAGGCGGCGGCGGCTCCGGACGACGACGCGGAGGCCGGCGCACGGCTGCTGCCGGAGAAGGATATTGGCGCCGAGCACAGGAAGTGAGGAGCAACGGAAGAAGTGCATGGTAATATTGCTTTAGGTAACTGAAAATTATTAGTTGATTACATCGCGGCCAATTTCGAGTTAGTTTATGTTCGTCAAGATTGTCCGTTAGACTGGATACTGGTGATCAGTGATTTCAAAATCATATTTTGTAGCGAAAGCATGCTAAAATACAGGTTCGAAATTGTAATTTTTGGACTCACAAAATTAAGAGAAAATTGACCTTCGGGACACTACAAACGGTAGAAAATCTACCTCCCTGTTAGTTATATACTCTTTTATACCATTTCGTTCTATTTTATTTATCTTTGTTGACTTTTATACATGCACTTTAATCATTTATCTTATTCAAAAAAAATTATTTGAGTATCATTTATTTTGTTATGCTATGCTTTCTTTTATCATTAAAGGTACTCCAAGTATCACTTATATTTTTGCATATTTACACTAAATTACTGAATAAAATGAATGGTTAAAGAACAAGTTCAAAAATCAACAGCGATAAATAAAAAGAACAAAGTACTGCACGATGACAATTACAATAGTGTTTCGTTGTTGCCTCCTATTGCACTTAGGTAGTACAACTAAAGAGCTAGTCCATTCTTTCCGGCTAAAATTTTAATTTAAAACTATTGCTAAAAATTGGTCATTTTAGTACAACCCAAATAATATAATATTTTGTAGTCATTTTTATGGAGTGTTAAGTATCGTTTCTCATCTTAGAGTTCCAAAAATAAATTCTTCTATTTTTTTGAACTTTTCAAGACCTCTCTCTAGAGTCTAGAGTCACAACTTTTTCAAATTATAGTTTTGAGCTAGTTTCAGCTAAAAAGAACAAGGTCGACCTTGTTTTCCCTAACTTATCTTATTTGGCTTATTTACTTATTTAGCTTATCTTCTAAAATTGAGAGTTTCCCAAGGTATTCTCGAGAACCAGGTCCTCTTTGTTTGAAATATATTTTAGAGCTTTTAAATACATCTTCAAGATAGAAAGGAGACAGATTGGAAAATCAAATTATTTATATATTAATCAAAGATAAGCATATAAGTCATATAAGTTAAATAAGTTGTAAACAGGGAGCCAACACTTGTGTTGTACAATTGCTGCTAGTGATATTTTTTATTCATCACATGCGTTCTAATTATAGTCTCATTTTCTATTAAATTTAAGTCAGATAGGTGTTAATTTGTATTTGTACATTACTCCCTTTATTAGTAAATACAAGACATGTTTTGATTTGACATAACTATATAAGGGTCAAGATAGCGTTGAATTCGAAAAAGGAACAAGAAAATTACTTATTCTACTACCCACTCCTATTGATAAGAATATTTACCATGGTGTTAAATCAGCTGGATATCAGAATTCCAACTAAATTTTTTGTTTATTTGGAGAAGAGAAAGAGAGGAAAGAGATAGAGACTAGCCTTTAGATAAAAGTCCGCATGTGGTGGATTACAATGTACATGCACATTACTACCTCTGATTCCAAAAGCATGATGTTTTGGACATTGATACGGTCCTTGAAATGTATATTGGATTATTGATTATCATTGAAATATATTTATAAAATTTTTCAAAATTCTCATATTATGAAAATGTTATTGAGAAAAATCTAAATGTATGATTTCTATGTGCTTAATTCGAATAATTTAAAATATTTTTATAGATAAAATTTTAAATCTTTGGCCAAAGATAAGTCTAAAATGTCAAGTTTTCAGGAACCACAAGAATTGTATATGGGCATATATTAATTTTAGAGAAAATAATATAACTTGTTAATTGGAGGTATCATCTATTTATTATCTATAAATGATATGTATTTTTTATAGATAGTGGTTGATTCCCCATCGAGATCAATGCTGTAATAGATGTGGGCAACAGGGCATCCACAACGCTGGCTACATCTCAGCCACATGTGATTAAAAGATGTTAGGGTTGGAGTAAAATATCGAGGGTAACTAAAATTGTCAGTGTTGGAGTAAAATGTAAAAAAGAGAAGAAGAAAAAAGGGTAAGAATTGTATAAAAATAATAACAGTAATAATTAGAAAAAAGGATGAACAACAGTATTGGAAAATTGCTAAAAGTGGTCAGCAAATAAACATCACAGGTCACTTCTACGCACTACTAGGGAACGGGCCTTCTATCCCGACACATCAGTCCCGGATAACTACAAACCCAGACTGATAGTGGCATCAGTCTCGATTCATGGCTACTAGGCCAAAAGCACGATTTTTCATCCACATTAATCCTGGTTTATGTCACGAACCGAGATAGAAGAACGCTTCGACAGACGGGGTACATCCCAGCTGGATTAACACGAACCGGGATTGAAGGTAAGCTTTAGTGTTACGAACCGGGACTACGGACAGGGACTAAAGCCTCGTTCTAGCATAACTCAAAAGGAATATCCTAGTTTAGTAAATACGCGTGGCTGGGTGGGTTGGTTAGAAGGATGAGTGCGGAGTCCCGTGGTGGCAGGAGGTTTCAGGTTCGAGTTCTTAGAAGTTGTCCAATCGGGATTAAATGTCATTTCCCTAGTAGTGACGGTTCTACCCTTAATTAATGTCGCATGCACGCATGGAAGTATTTTCAATCTCTTCGAAAGTGAGTATTTACCTCGGCAGCACTCGCAAGCAGCATCCCCAAGGGAGGCGGGAGCAGTGGTCGGTTATTCATTGTCCTGTAAGATTCTTGAGGAAACTGACATGATACATTGGAGGAAATAAGCTTATGACTATTTTCAACGAAATGATAGAGAATACCCGAGTGTTTTTTTTATAAAACACGGTTTAATTTGACAAGATCTCATAAAGTATATTTTGATCATTGATTTCTCTTATCCTATATCATTCATAATAATAAAATTATAAATTATAATCATAAAAAATACTTTTAAGTATAAATCCAACGATACTATTTTTGTATCACATAATTTATATATCATTACGCAATTATTGATTAAAGATTACAAAGTTTGAACCTTGCAATGTAAATGTGTGGGTTCCGGAGGGAGAATAAATAGAGATACATGATGAAACACCTTAATAAGCTAGCATGCATGTCTTATATTTCATACAAGATTCAAACTATATGCTTTATATTTTTCAAATGGACGGAATATCATGTTTTACATATGATCCAATTATATAATAATAATATTATTTAGGAATTTAACATAGTTTGTGCTTGAGTTTTGATCCTTGTTCTGTGTTCAAAACAGCCTAGGCATAGGATTATAGTTTTATGGCCAATTTAAAGAATCCACACTTGATTTTTGAGATCATTCTTTTATTTTAAAATCGTTTCCCAAAGATCTAAAACACAAGTCAATCGAAGCGTGTCAGCTTCTCAGAGCTGTTTTAAAGAGATCTTAAAGTTTAGCGTAACATTCAACTTAATTAGCCATATAACACATTAGCACCCACTCTTGAATTTTATGGCACCGCCAATGAACGTGGTAGTATAATTTAGATCTAACCATCCATTTAAAAAAAAACGTTCCGCACAGAATATATTATCATTGTAGATACTGTTAGAATAGTATCAAAAAAACAAAATCAATTTGAGTCATTGCATAGCGAGGAATGGACAAGCAGTTTTTTCCTTGAAATTTGGTGTGCTTAGAATTAGGACTTGCATGTTAATTGTCCTTACCATTCGTTCGTTGATTTATGCTTTCACGATGCAAATAATTTACGCACACATGCTGAGCTAGAGAGAGGCGCGCAATGCTAAATCATGAACATCTTTAGTTTTACGGTTTTGTTCAAACCCAGTCACCTGTGTTGCGCCGCGCGCTCGCCGACGGCTGAGTCCGAGTGAGACGCGCACGCGGTCCAGACGACTAGGCTGAAGCCGCTCCCTAACCCTTAGTTTTAGTCAACGCTGCACGAGAAAAGAAAAGACGCAGAATGACAACATGGAACGGATGAACCGAGAGTTGCTTGATTGCTTATTCGTCGTCGTCCTATGCTCCTTGCTCCAACGGCCGGCCACCAAACTTTTTCGTAAGGTGAACTCAAAGTTGGCCTGATAAGAACACAGGACAGCGAGAACGCCCTGCCAAACCGCAAGTACGGTCAACTTGGATCCATGGCCATTGGCTCGGATGTTTGGCTCCATGCCCTGTCCGGACAAGCTGCAGTAGGCGGGCAGCTTTGTTACGTGGGATGCTGCGTGAAGTTGTTTTGTTTGTAGCCTCACATGGCCACGCCTCAGCTTAGGCATGCCACATCAGCTTGGGCATCTGTTTGGTTGGAGGTTGAGCTAAGGCGCGCCACACCCACCGTGGCAGCCGTCGGCGCCATTTCTTCACCATTTTCGCTACAGAGTGTGGTGCTCAAATCGAACGCCACAGCTTGCCACGCCGCACTCGCTCTACATGAGGTGAGCTCCTACGCGCTGTTGGCCATGCATTGAGACGAGGGCGATGCCTCGATGCTTGCTTCATGTCAGGGATAAAATCACGGCTCATTGCCATGGCCCACTCTCTGACGGTATAGTCGAACAGCCTACCAGGGCCCAGCTCCCTGGAAGGTTCTATCTGGCCCATATGCATCTTGCCAAACAGCTTCTTGACTGGCATGATGCGTAACGGCCAAGGAATTATGTTGGAATCCGTCAAGAACAAGAGTTCTGCACGGCTACGTGAAGACCCGGATGTTGGTTTCCCGGATTGGATTAGGAGTCGTGATCCCCAAGACTAGGAGTTTACCTTATCTACCGTGAGATGTATTTGGCATGATACGAGTTTGTTACGTATTTGTAGTTAGCCTGGCCCGATTCTCCTCCGGTAGGTCGGTTCATCAACACTATAAAAACAGGCCCCTACGGCGTTTAGAGGGACCCTGGCCAAGAGATTTCGCGTTGTCGCATATTACTTCTTTGTACACCCATAATCTCGCCGAGACTTGTTCGCCTCGTCGGGATTCCTCTTGTAATCATCTTTGATATACAGAAAGGCTGGACGTAAGGCTATTATCTCTCCCAAGAGGCCTGAACCAGGATAAAAACCCCTGTCTCCCTGTTCGCTGTTGTTCGTCTTGTTCGCCGTCTCCTATCTCTCTCTTGAAGAACCTTAGTTGACTTGGGTCAATATTCCAACCGTCGACACGCCGAACAAGACGAACAACAGTGAACAGGGAGACAGGGATTTTTATCCTGGTTCAGGCCTCTCGGGAGAGATAATAGCCCTACGTCCAGCCTTTCTGTATATCAAGATGATTACAAGAGGAGTCCCAACGGTCGGCGCCAACTGTCGACGGTTGGGATATTGACCCAAGTCAACTAAGTTTCTTCAAGAGAAAGATAGGAGACATGCCGAACAAGACGAACAACAGCGAACAGGGTGACAGTGGTTTTTATCCTGGTTTAGGCTTCTCGGGAGAGATAATAGCCCTACGTCCAGCCTTTCTGTATATCAAAGATGATTACAAGAGGAGTCCCGACGAGGCGAACAAGTCTCGGCGAGATTATAGGTGTACAAAGAAGTAATATGCGACAATGTGAAATCTCTTGGCCAGGGTCCCTCTAAACGCCGTAGGGGCCCTGTTTTTATAGTGTTGATGAACCGACCTACCGGAGGAGAATCGGGCCGGGCTAACTACAAATACGTAACAAACTTGTATCATGCCAAATACATCTCACGGTAGATAAGGTAAACTCCTAGTCTTGAGGATCACGACTCCTAATCCAATCCGGAAAACCAACGTCCGGATCTTCACGTAGCCGTGCAGAACTCTTGTTCGAGACGGACTCAAACATAATTCCTTAGCCGTTACGCATCATGCCAGCCAAGAAGCTGTTCGGCAAGATGCATATGGGCCAGATAGAACCTTCCAGGGAGCTGGGCCCTGATAGGCTGTTCGACTATGCCGTCAGAGAGTGGGCCATGGCAATGGGCCGTGATTTTATCCAGAGAAGTGTACCTTTGGTGTTCGATCTGGAATGTTGCTCGGTTACGTTATCGGTTCGCAAGGTATTTCTGCTAACTCCGAAAAAATCGAGGCCATTGAAAACATGCAGGCTCCAACTACTGTCAAGAAAGTTCAGAGCCTCATCGGACGGATGGCTGCTGTCAGCAGGTTTATTTCCTATCAAGACGAACGCGGGCTGCCCTTCTTTAAGGCCCTGCGCAAGCACAATGGTTTCGAGTGGACGGAGGAGGCTGACAGATCCTTTCAGGATCTAAAGCAATACCTGTCCAACCCACCTGTCTTGACTACCCCGCGTTATGGCGAACAGTTTTTACTATACCTTGGCTGCATGCCGCAAGCGGTGAGCGCAGTCTTGACGGTGGAAAGGGAAGGCGTCCAGCGGCCAATCTATTATGTGAGCGAGGTACTGCACGGATCAAAGAAGCGTTACCCTGACGTCCAGAAGCTGCTCTATGCCTTGCTCATGTCCTCCAGAAAGCTTCGGCATTATTTCCAGGCGCATCAAATTTTGGTCCCGACTAAGTTCCCCCTAGGAGAAATCCTAAGTAACAAGGAAGCTGACGGACGTATAGCTAAGTGGGCAATGGAACTCGCAAAGTTCGATATTCTGTTTGCTGCCTAGCTGACTTTGTCGCTGAATGGACTTGCCTGCGCAAATCTTAGGAAGCTCCCGAGCAACCTGATGAACCCCCATGGACCATGTTCTTTGACGGTTCGGGCACCGGACACTCGGGGGCTGGTTTTGTTCTTATCTCCCCTCAAGGAGAGCAACTCCAGTATTCTATCCAACTATACTTTGCGGCGACGAACAACGCCGCGGAGTACGAGGCCCTCCTCGCGGGACTAAGAGCGTGCAAATCGCTCGGTGTCCAACGGCTCACTGTGAAGGAAGATTCACAGCTGGTCATCAACCAGGTAAACAAGGAGTATCAGTGCTGCGATGACTCAATGGCGCGATACCTGGTTGAAGTGAGGAAGTTGGAACGACACTTTCGTTTTTTCGAGGTGCTCTTCGTGCCCAGGAAGGACAACTTCTTGGCCAACTAGTTGTCCAAGTATAAATCCTCACGTGAACCTGCCCCGGCAGGGGTGTTCGTTGAGCACCTTCCGAGACTTGTTCGTCTCGTCGAGCCACCTCTTGTAATCCTCTTCGGTATATAAGAAAGGCTGGACGTAGGGCTATTATCTCTCCCGAGAGGCCTGAACCAGGATAAAAACCCCTGTCTCCCTGTTCGCTGTTGTTCGTCTTGTTCGGCGTGTCTCCTATCTCTCTCTTGAAGAATCTTAGTTGACTTGGGTCAATATCCCAACCGTCGACACTTGATTAATGAGGTGATTAGCCTAATATTGCTTGATGTGCTTGATTAATTACTTCATTAATAGCCTAATTTGCTTGATTAATTGGATACTTTGCTTAATTCTCGTATTCATCTTTTTATTTCATGTTTAATCAATGGGGGAGAAGAAGTTAGACAATTTTTTACTCTCGCAACCAAACACTTGCCACCAATTTTTTGCCGAGCCTAAGGTAGTCGTGGCTGCGAACCAAACACTAGCTAAGGTTGGTCGAGTTAACCATGCCACACTTGTGGCACCTTGCTAACCTTAGGCGTGGCTTTTTTAGGCACGAACCAAATAGGGATTCTCCCCCGTCTCTCCTTATCATAAAAACTTTTGCGGTTTAATTTTATCCTAAGTCAAAGTTTTAAAACTTTTTCTATAACAACTTCTTGAACTTTATCTACAAAAATGCGTGGATACAGAGACGCGATACAAGCTGGAAAAATGGCAGGCTATGAAGGTTGATCACTTGTGCACCGTAGTGTTTCGTAGTTCGTCGTCCCCCGCCTAAGTTAAGGGGCCTTATTTATAGGGGAAGAGGCCAGGGCGGACCTTTGGGTGGAAAAACCCTTAGCTTGGGGGCGAGGCGCCTTATTATCCAGCAGGTATCCTATTATCCACCGAGGAGATGTCCGGCAGGTCTTTAAACTATAATTGTTACAGAGGTCACCTCTAGCCTTATCAGGACGGCTCCGCTATAGCAGATTAGTGTGCCGTTATCCGTCAGGGACATTTTAACGTGTGCTTATCCGTCAGGGACATTTAACGTGTGCCACGCTGTCTTCTGCCATTGCCGGACTCTACCCGCTGATCTGTTGTTTTGATGATATTTTTTCATTACATCGTGCAACTGTTGCTCGTGGTAATGTCCCTCTGATCAATATCATCGCCAGCGTAGCCGAGGGGTGCGTGCTACTGCTACTGGTACCCGGATAATTTTCTGCCACCTCAATTAGCAAGAGGAATCACACAAAAAAATCTTAGTACTACCTCTGATCATAAAAACAAGTCATCGTTGACTTTTAAACATATCTTTGACCATTCGTCTTATTCAAAATTTAGTGCAAACATGTATAAATATATGTCATGCTTAAATTATCTTTAAGGATAAAACAAATAACAACAAGATAAATGATAACTTACACAATTTTTTAAATACGACGAATGGTCAAATACGCGTTCAAAAGTCAACGGCGACTTGTTTTTATGACCGGAGGTAGTAATATCTAGGGATGATAGCAGATCAGCGGGACGGGACTGTGGGTGGAGCAAAACCACACATCTAACCCAAAACCAAAAATCAAGACCCGATTTGAACCCGTAATGAACTGTGGATGCAAAGCCAAATCAGAAACAGCTGAGCCCATGAAGATTCATCTAGCAAAAAAAATTTGTTATAGAAACATCCCGCTGCGTTTATGCACTTGCGCATGCATGGAGCTGTTTGTGAACCCTGCTAGCCACACACCTCCGAATCTTGCGCTTGCATGGCAAGCTGATATGAGCCTGAGCACACCGCTCAAAGATGATCGAGTCCAAACGGAAGTTATTTGAACAGCAGTTATGGGTGTCAACGGATTACACAGTAGTCAAATCAGATCTGTATACAGATTGGATTAAGATATTTCTATATTCAGATATGGATCGGTTGTCTAATTATATGGTAGTATAAAAAAAATTTTGGTTATGTTAGGGGCCCCCGTTTGTAATTTCGTCCCGGGCCCCAGAAAACCCAGGACCGGCCCTGGTGCTACTGGTACCCCGGATAATTTTCTGCCACCCCAATTAGCAAGAGGATTCACACAAAAAAAAATCTTAGTAATATCTAGGGATGATAGCAGATCAGCGGGACGGTACTGTGGGTGGAGCAAAACCACATCTAACCCAAAACCAAAAATCAAGACCCGATTTGAACCCGTAAATCCGTAATGAACTGTGGATGCAAAACCAAATCAGAAACAGCTGAGCCCATGAAGAATCATCTAGCAAAAAAAAATTGTTATAGAAACATCCCGCTGCGTTTATGCATTTATCCCTTGTTTTTTTTTTCAGCGTATCATACCGTCGCGTATTACTGTAACAAATTTTGTTATTTTTATATAGCATATGTTGTGATAATTTGTAACAATTTTTTTGTGACTTTTAATAGTGCTTTCAAAGATTCTAAAACTATTTTTAATTATTTTTTATAATCTTTGGACCTCGTTTCGAGAGCTCTCAAATTTACTACAGTAATACGCCAACACAACGATACGCTGAAAAGAACAAGACGAATCTTGCGCATGCATGGAGCTGTTTGTGAACCCTGCTAGCCGCACACCTTCGAATCTCTTGCGCTTGCATGGCAAGCTGACATGAGCCTGAGCGGAAGCGGATTCTCTGCAATTACTGCCCTCTGCAGTTGAGTCACTGACATGTGGGGCTAGGCTCACATGTCAGTGACCACACCATGGGAAATAACTGCAAAGGATCTGAATCTAGCCTGAGCACAGGGCTCAAAGATGATCGAGTCCAAACTGAAGTTATTTGAAGATCTGTATACAGATTGGATTAAGATATTCTATATTCAGATATGGATCGGATTCTGGTCTAGATATATATGGAGCAGATATGGATTCATATATGGATATTGCTCATGCATAGTATGTTTAATCATTCTAATATACTTTTTTCACCTAAAAAACTCTCATTCATGTTATATTACAAAAATTTATCTGACTAATTTGAATATTCTCACGAATAATGTGGATAAAATAATATTTCGGATGACAAAAACGCATACTATATTTATTTAGAACAAAACACTTACTGTATTTGTGTCTCAGATAATTATTAGGATTTGTAATTCAGATAGTTCAAATCCTTTTGACACCCTAGCAGTGTACGTGAACAGATTTTGCAGTAGAACAGACATCCGACCAAAGATTGCAGCAATTAAAATAAAAATATAAAAACGATGATGTGAAGCCAAAAAAAGAAGAAGCAATGTTTCACATCCTAGGAACCCACGCCGTGGCTAGCTGCGACCCCATGGAATCGCCGGCGCCTCCACGCGTCGTAGACCTTGCAGATCACCCTGACGCCGTCGCCGGCGCCGACGCCGGCCATCTCCAGGTCGCTCTCGATCCTCTCCATGACCCACGCCGTCCTGTTGTCGGCGGCGTCGCGGTACACGAAGGTCTTCCTGGACCCGTTCCCGAAGTGCTTCCGGCAGGTCGCGGCCAGCCAGACGCCGCCGCCGTCGACGAAACCAGAGCGCCGCCCGACGCAGAGGAAGTACCAGATGCCGTCGTGGGCGGAGTCCCGGAACCTGTCGGTCAGCGTCTCCGGGTCGCAGCCGTAGACATCGCCGAAGCAGACGGCGGCGCCCGGGGCCTCGCCGGAGATCCAGGGGTTGAGGTAGCCGACTAGCCGTAGACGAGCTCCTCCGGGGTCGGCGCGAAGTTGTAGCGACGGGGCAGACTTGGGATCAGCGCCATGGAATCGCGATCGATGAAGGCAAGGGATCAATTGCGAGATGCGAATTGTAATTTTTGCGAGAGGCGGTGCCATGCGCCTTATATACGCCCTGCGCGTTGGCCGTTGGGGACTCCGGAGCCGAGTCGGGCCCGAATCATGGTCGGATTGGGTCAATGCCCGCGCCACGTTGATGGTTTATTAGAGCATCTTCAATGGGGTCATGTCAGTTGGCTATAAAGGTTCCACGTAGGATTTTCTGCTGAGATGGAGGAGAGAGGGTGCAGCAAAGCCAAGCGCTGGCGCTACATCAAGCGTCGGGCGCTACGATCCCCCCGAGACGCCCCCCTTCTCTCGCTCTCTCTCCCCCCCTCGAAACACAGTACTAGCCACCCCGCGCAGTCGTCGTTGCTGCCGCCGGACCTGTCCCCACGCCGCGCCGTCGCCGCCGGACCCGGCCCCGCGTCGGGCTGTCGTTCCCGCCGCCGCCGGATCGGGGCCCGCGCCGTCCGTCGCCGTCGCAGCTGCGCCATCGTCGTCGTTGCTGCGCCGTTGTCGTCTTCGTTGCCGTCGCCGTCGTTGTCATTGTTGTCGTCGCCGTCGTCGTCCGGATCTTGGTGAGGCCGCGACGGCGAGGGAGGGCACGCCACGGCGAGGGAAGGGTGCGAGGCGGCGTGGGGCTGCAGTGACAGCGAGGGGCGGGGAGCACGCCGGCGAAGCGGCTTGAGGCAGCGGTGGCGAGGTGAGGGGGAGGTAGCACGATGGGCACAGTGAGATTTGGGGGAGATTTGTCCGGTGGAACCGTGGAAGTAGAAAACAAAACATAATATTATATGTGTGATGGGTCCCACAGATTTTAATGCTATAGCCAAGCTGTTGTATGGGTTGTCTCTTAGACTGATGTGGATATGCCACATAGGCCTTAGAGCCAACTTGTTGGCTCTACCATTGAAGATGCTCTTAGTCAATTACAAATTAACGACGCATACGCTTTTAAGTCCCTTCACTTCTTTCTTTATTTCTCCTTCGAAGATTAGATAAGTGCAATTCCTAAATTCACAGTTGATTTCAAAATAGGCTATTAGAAAGTGGAAAATCCACTAACTCCATTGTTTAGTGTATTTTTTAAAAAAGTCATTGTGCGGATAATTTTGCCCTTCCCATTTACGAATTTTTTGGGTTATTTTGCTGCAAATCAGACGCCCGATTTTCTAGAGAAAAAAAATCAAACGCTATTAAAGGTATGTATAATGAATGTTGCAGTACATCTAAACCAAATGTTGTATATTTCAAAGAAAAAACACTAAAATGGCCAAAAAAAATTGCGGTAACCAAACTATTGCATCAAATCGGACAATGTTGTAGCATGGTAAACAAAAATATTATAATATTTAAAATATAAAACAAAAACAATTTATTACTCCAAAATTTTAGAAAATACGTGAATCAAAATGTTGCACCAAATCGAACCATTGTTGCATTATGTTAAACCAAACGTTGCAATGCGTTAACCAAAATTTTGCAACAGGTTAAACATAATGTTGCGGTGTGTTAAACCAAATATTTCAACATTGAAAAATAAACACCGTAACATTGAAAAGTAATTGTTTCAGCATTTGATTAGAACACTAAAACATTCTTGTGAAAGCACCAAAACATTTGAATTTGATGGCTGAAATATTGGAAAGCAGCTGTTGCAACAATTGAGTTACTGCACTGGAACATTCGAATGAAAGCAGTTGAACTTTTAAATGAGAGAACCACAGCATTAAAAAGTAGCTGATGCAATATTAAGGATGTTTCGATAGTGAAACATTAGAAAAAAATGAAAAATGTTTCGGAAAAGCAAATGGAATGTTTCATAAGAGAATGAGATTGTGTGGTGCTCGTACGACGATGTTTCGAGCCAAAATTTGGGACTTCATTCTTCTCCAAATCCAGTCACCTTCTCCCCCAAATCCGATGAGCCTCACGTTAAGAGATTAGATAGAGGAAGAGAAATAGGGAAGCCATGAGAGAGAGAGAGAGGGGGAAGGGGCAATCACGCTGATTAGAGAGAGACTGAGGAGCATGGTAGAGTAGGATAACAATGAAGGCTAGCGGCTAAACGTCGCCTGGCTAAAGGCCACCACATTCAAGGTCGCCTGGCCTCCCCTTCTCTGGTTGCTTCAAAGAAAGAGGGTCGCATGGATGATGACAGAGATACAGAATCAACATTGGATAAAGCTGAGATATGCAGTAGAAAAAGGATATACATAATGGTCTCACCCACATGATAGTGTTGTTGAATGAATTTTTATTGTATCACCCCTTAGAAGTTCTTGCTCCCTTCATGGCCAGGCTAGCCCTTTGCCCATGTCATTTTTCGCCACCTCTAACTCGCACCTCCCCCTCCCCTATCCCTAAAGATCTAGGTTACAATCTGACTGCTAGGTTCTGGCTCGACCCGATAGCTAGGTCGTGGTCAGATTAATACCCTGCTTCCAACAAAGCCGAGTCTAGTCAGGTCCTTCCTTGACCTGATCCCTACCTATCCCACTTGGCCTAGTAACCTACCTCTCCCCCTCTTGGCCCACTCGGTCCAACGGTCAATCTCCACAACAACTAATAACCCTAGCCACCCCCTCGGTCATTTTCTCCATGACTCCCTTCTCTCCATCTCATCGCAACAATGCCCTTGTATCCAGCTCGTCATGACCACCTCTCTCGCTCTCCCCCCATCCCTCCCTCCCTTCCTCCCTCCCTCGAACTCACTTCCATTTGCGCCTCGCGGCAGTGGTGACTCCTCAACACGAAAGACAATGATGCGATGGACAATGATGTGGCAACAACCCTCAATGCCAACAAACGTTGATTTGGAAGCAGTGTCCCATGATGGGGTAACGACAACGGTGATGAGAGGGCTTTGGAGTTTGGATCCTCCCCCATGACAGTGGACAGTGTTGCTATGCAACCCTCTACCTCCTCCCACTGCGACACGTGGTGGCTCCCTCCTCCCTAGCAGTCTGGCTCTCCATTGTCAAAATCCTCTTCTCCAAATCTCCTGCTCTCCATGGGTATGGGAACGTCAGGACACCGACAAATCAGATCGGGTCCATGTTAAGGAAGGCACATGTGATCTCTAATGAAGACCAAGTTAGGTCTGAGTTGAGACGTGACCTGGATCGTTCCAACACATCTAGATCTCTACCCCCTCCCTCTCTCATGCATGGTGTGGTAGTTTGGTAGAAGTAGCGATCCTATTAAGGGGAGGGCATCCTGGTGGCAATGGGGATCATAGAACAAACAATGATGGGTAGGCTCATCCTGACTACCGTGGTGATGGTTTGTTCCTACGGTGGTGGCATCGAACTGGATTGGGGGAGATAGCAAGAATGGAAAGAGGGTCAATAGGCAAGGGGTGGAGGCTGATGGCAGGGGGTTGCGTAGGAGAAGAGACAGTGTAGAGGAGCGGATGCGCATCCTCTGCAATTATGCCCTTGTAGTTGGGGTCACTAGCATGTGGCCCCACATGCCCCAGGCCCACATGTCATTGATAGTACTGCACCATGCAGTACTGCAAAGGGTGCGTGTCCGTAGAGGAGGACACCAGAGGAAGGAGAGGGAGTTCACGGGAGATGCTAGAAGAAGAACGAGAGGTGAACTAAAGAACGAGAACGTGAGATTGCACGGTTAGGTACGTGCCTGCGTCTAAGTCGAAATATGCTCTGCTTCATAGATTTATCACATTTTTTGCTTATCTACTATGTGGGGGTCATACTTATACAGATGGATAATATCTAATTAACGAGGAGATGGAGGTAGCGACGGGCAGGCTTCAGATCCTCTCCATGATGGCGGACATCGTTGCAAGGTATTCCTCTACCTCCATGTTGTAGCGTGTGGCGGCACTCTCCTCCCTAGCGGCCTGGCTCTCCATGGTTAGCATCCTCTTTCCTAGATATCCTCCTCTCTATGGGTTTGGACAGTCCGGGGCACCAATGGTTCGGGTCAGGTTCAGGTTTAAGGTAAGCACATTAGATCTCCAATAGTCAAGTATGAGTTGAGATGTGACCCGAATCGAGCCAACGCATCTGTATATCTCTGCCCAGCCCCTCTCTAGAAAGATGCAATAGTTTGGTAGAAGTAGCAATCCTATTAATGGGGAGGGCATCCCGGTGGTGGTGGGGATCATAGAGTCACCGATGACGGGGAGGC
Organism: Raddia distichophylla; assembly: GCA_005191435.1. Taxonomy (NCBI): domain Eukaryota; kingdom Viridiplantae; phylum Streptophyta; class Magnoliopsida; order Poales; family Poaceae; genus Raddia; species Raddia distichophylla. The sequence goes on along the minus strand of SPJY01031878.1, from coordinate 4,024,082 downwards.
TCATCCTGACTACAATGTTGACGGTTTGTCCCTATGGTGGTGGCGGCGGTCGGATGAGGGAGTTCACTGGAGACGGTGGAAGAAGAAGAGGAGGTAGACTGGAGGTTGGAGACATGATAGGGACGTTTTGATTTGAAAAGGTCTATAATTGCATTTTAAAATCTTCCTAAGCAGTGGTACTAATGGTGTTTTCTTAAGAAATCTCAAGTAGAGGGCTTTGGATATGTTCAAACCTTTTATAGGCATATTTTGACATCAACTACGTGGTGGCATGTTTCTCAAATCTTCTCGCAGGTGTATTTTAACCCTTGTGATTTCATTGATTAACGACAAACATATTTAATGACATTTTTTATAAATAATAAACATGATTAATGGCATATACTGTAATCAGCAAATATGATTTAATTCTTGATTTAGTGCTTAACTAATGTCAAACCTCTAATATGTTTAAATCTTATTATGAGACTAACAAGTTTATCGCTAAAAATCTATTGTAGTCTCATTCTAATAGAGGAATCAATTATGTCGAGTCAACAAACTATTTGTCTTGAAAAGGATGATGAATTGCAAGTTGAGGCTAAGCTCTCTTGTAGTCTCACTCTAGTACAGGAATTAATTATGTCAAGTAGACAAGCTATCCATCCTATCAAGGTATACCTTATGTTAATCATCCCATTGAGACTAACACTTTGATTGTTGATCTTCCTTAGTCTCTTATATGAAAATAGGATGGATCACAAGTTGAGATATACAATCTGGTATCTCATATTTATTATTGTATTCCTTATATGGATATGTGCTCATATTGTTCTTATTTACACTATCCATTAGTTAAACTTCACCATGCTATTAATTACACATATTTGTCTATTGTATATTTCCATATACACTTCTTAAGTGGAGTTTAACATACATGCTTATTGTTTCCTATATTGATACATGCTTATATGTGTAGAGTAGAAATTAATTGATCAAACCTATTTATATCTAGTGAGCTTTTGTTACTATATATTTCATGAGTGATGTGAAGATATTTAGGTCCTGTGAAGGTGAATGATGGCTAAGTGATGTCTAGAAATGATGGCCAAATCATTTTCAACAAAACGTGGAGTCACCAAAGGTCATTTATGATTAAGGCAACGTTGATAGGACAAGAGTTATCATTGGGTGGATGGTTGAGTCGACAGGACAATGGATCATGAAGGATTGGTGATAGCCAAGGTTGATAAGACAGAGATGTCATCATATGTGGAACATTGTTAATAAAAATATGTGCAAGGAGAAGGTATGGATAGTGTAGGGTTAAGGATGTTTCCAAGTTTTTTAGCAGTCTTGGTGCTGAATGAAAGGCCAGATTGGTAGGATATACAGTCATCGTACTATCAAGAAGGGCCCGAATCGGTTTTAACTGAACCATTTCTAGTTCTCGTGTAATGCATATTTAGTTTCCTTGACCCTAGTTAAGCCTTGTGATGTGTCAAAGGGTGTTGGAGGTATGTAGTGATAGAGAATTGTCAGAGGTAGTGAGAGAGGTGTCAGATAGTATGTGAAATGGGTCTACTTTTGATTCATTATAGTTTTTTTCCCACCTATCCTTTGGGCTTGAGGTGGTGAGAACCCATGTGAGTTGTATAGCCCTCGTTCTTAGCTTCCCTTAGAGTACAATATTAACCAATTCCTATTTTAGGGCTATGAGTTATGCCCATTTAAGTTCAGTCGGATGGTTCCATCTAGAGAGCTTGTTTGAGTGCCATGAGGCATCCCATACTGTTTGGGGAGGGCCGGACCATCTAGGGAAATCGGGAGATGTCCTGTTTTAGTTCTCAATGGCTAATTTTTTAATGGCACCCTATTTAAACCATATATCCAGGTGGTTTGAGTTGGGATTAGATTTGGAATCACTCCTATGTGTTCAGTACTTAAGTGTCGGCAAGAGATGGGTTAGAGAGGGGAAGCACCATACTAGGTGAGATTAGATGATTCCTTAGAGTAATTACTGAGTGATCAAGTGTGCCTTGTGTGCATTATTCTTGAGCATTGATCTGGTGTGATCAAGCCACTTCGTGCTTGTTACTCTTGGTGCCTAGTGGCATCTAGACGATCAAGGGGTGTAATACTTTGATGACCCTCTCTGAAAAGCTTGTTAGAAGGCCCAGCCAGATCGTGTGAGTGATATTGATGCTTGCCATCTCTGTAGGAGAGGGACTAGTAACTGCTAGTGGATTGGAGGGGGTTGGCTCAAGTGTGAGCCGGTCCTTATGTGGGACTTAGCATTAACGGGAATTAAGGGAGACAAGCAAGTCTCCGATCACCACGGTAAAAAAGGATTTGTGCCACTTGTGGTTTGCCTCCTTTACTAATTAACTCCATGCATTCCTACAAATATTGATTGTGCTATTTATATTCCTTAGCATATGTTGATGACCATTTAATTGAATTGTGCTAGATTATACATATCTTGTCATTTAGTTTTGCTCTCATCTTGAATTGATATGGTCTAGATAAATCACCTGTGTTCAAGCTTAAGCTTCTAGTTTCGGCACCAATTTTGGATTTGAACACAAGTGTAAAACTTGATTATAAAATAAATTTGAGAAGTTCAATTCACCCTCCGTATTGGACATTTGATTCCTTTCAACGGGGACGCCTATGTGTTGTTCTGCGAGCACAACAAATTGACAATATTGTCCAGATGGTTATGTGCTAACTATTTTTTTTTTTGAGAAAGTTATGTGCTAACTGCTGGTGCGGTGACAATTGTAGACTTGTAGTTACACAACACACAAGGATTACAACACACAAGGATTTTACTGACGGCACTATTTGCTGATGGTTTATTCATGACAGGTTCCGTCTCCGCACCACGGTGTAGCCGATCCCTCAGGAATTCCCGTCGGGACTGCTGGTTTCCTTACCTTACTACAGGAGAAAAGCAAAAGAACAGAGCAACCTTGAAAAGAAGCATGGCACTTCCAATCCAACTCTACAGAGAGAATCGCTAGATAATTTATTCAGGTTATCCATCAGCTCTAAAATACATCCATCTCAAGGAAACAGCGTCAGGCTGACAGCGAAGCAAAGAAGCAACATCACTTATTAGATCCCGAGAATTACAGGTCAGTTGAAAACAACTCTACACACAATCATTTAGATGGTGCGGCATGCTCACAAGCTCAGCTCTGAAGTACTACGCCTTTTTCTCATGCAATGAGAAAAGGGAGCACGGTCAACATGAATGCCTCGTATGTAAAAGTTGCAGACCCAGAGTATGCTGTGTCCTTCTCCTTAAACTTGTCAGTTAGACCCTGCAGAAGTTGTTGAAACAAATCAGCACGATAACATACAGAAACATTACCTTATCTGTTTATGCAGTACAGTGGTGGAATCACCTTAACAGTAAGGCAACATCTGCAGATGTAAACAAAAAAAAAAGGAGTTAGGATTGTGATATAGGCCAGATTGGAACAGGATTACAAAAATGAAATGCTATTCAAATTCCTCTTTTAAAAATCTTTGAACTGTATCAACCATGAGATTAGTTTCATCACAGAAAAACTATGCACAAAATAATAGTCCAATTGATGAACAACATATTTCTCCTGGTAAAAGCCTGTACAGTGCGATAAGAAACCAGTAAAATTAAATTGGAGAATGATCTTACTCGATAAAATTATCATATTCGATAGCTTTGTTCTTGCCCCCAGTCTTGTCAAATTTGGACACAAGCATGTCTAGCACAGTTGGAGAAACTGCATATCCCAGACTGAGAAGAGCATCACGCAGCTCTGATGCATCAATTTTGCCACTTCGGTCACGGTCAAACCTCTCAAATAAGGCCTGGACAATACAAGTAGGAGATACAAACATGTAATGTAAGCATTACTTCATTAGGTTTGCTCATTGGTTCGATCACACAGAAGCAAAAGAGACTTGAATGTGTAGCATCTCACCCTCCAATTCTGAAGACTGTAAAACACAGAAGTAAATTCCTTGGGCCCTGAAAGAATATGGGATACATTTTTTAAAAAAACATATATATGCTTACAGAAAGAGGGATAAAAGATAAAAGAGACATGCTAAAATACATATATCTAGTGATACACCAATATGTTGAAAAGGGATATGTGTCACAGGCTAAAACAAAAAAAAAGGAACAGTTACACAACAGCAGTGATTTCAGAACTAAACAAACAAATAATCCGGAACTCATAATTCAATCTTCACATGTAAAGGAAAACAAACAAAAAACAGGGGCAACTAAAATGATTAATTTTTTAAAAAAAACTCTAGAGTCTAGATTTCCAACTAAGAAGGAATATGAACACAACTGGCTACGAAAACTAAGGCCCTGTTCTTTTCAGCGTATCGTTGCGTTGGCGTATTACTGTAGCAAATTTGAAACAGTGATTTCAGAGCTAAACAAACAAATAATCCGGAACTCATAATTCAATCTTCACATGTAAAGGAAAACAAACAAAAAACAGGGGCAACTAAAAATGATTAATTTTTTTAAAAAAAAACTCTAGAGTCTAGATTTCCAACTTAGAAGGAATCTGAACACAACTGGCTACGAAAACTAAGGATAACAGCTAAAGGTACCAAAATATGTGCCAGAGCAAGACAACTTCATGCATTGATTATGATACTTGCTAGTCTAAACCAGAATTTCTTCAAATAAACTAATTGGGTTCATGAATTCATCCTACAAATAATAAAAGCATCATGCAAACCCGATTTTCATTGCAATAGAAAGGAAAATCACTATTTTCAACCATATACTATTGATCCAATTTCAGCCTGCAACTTTAGAATTGTCTTAACTCTTAAAGACAACCATGAGCTGATCGCATGACCCCCTAAACTCATTCCAGGTCAAGGGTGGATTTAACCTGACGTGGTGTCTACATGGATCAATGGAGATTGGGATGCCATGTTAAAACCTCAGCTGCCTAATCGAACTCCACATCAGTGAAAATGTTTTACACCAATTCTGATAATTTGGGGATGAAAATTAGACTAAGGCAATAGTTCAGGTTTAAAGATACATTTAAATCCAGGCTTTCACAAATAAGGCAAACTTTGCTCAACTCTAAGTTTCTAACTTGAAAGCAATTTCAATCTTGCCAGTGAACATAAAATTAAATAATTTAATCAGATGCTAAACAACATACACTTCCACTTCTGATATCCCTCTTGGTTTTTTTCCATATGAGGGTATAACCATCGTCCATTTTTTCACCCTCTGGAACCATAATATGCAGCTTATACTTCTAATGAGAATTACTGTATATTCTAGTTTTGTCCAAAATTAACAATTTTACAATAGCTTGACTTGTAACATGAAGAGTTGCTCTTCAAGATATTTGTAAATGACATTTCTGTAATATCTAATGAACCTGGTTAAACCGAAAATTAGAATTTACAGAGCTTATTTTGGGCAATGAAGTCCTGAGAAAACATCTTTTACTCTCACATATATGGAAAAAAAATTATGTCAGACTGTGAAAACAAGGAAAAAAAAACACACAATCACCTAGTGGCCATTGCCAACGCTACGAGACCCAGCAGGATGAGGACTTGAGGAGGGTACTCGTACCGATCTTGTGGGCGCTGGTGCCGGTGAAGAGGTGCATGAGGAGACGCACGGTGCGGAGGCTGAAGCTCTGGCTGTACCCCGACAGCGCGGACTGCAGCTCCTTGTCGTCGATCACCCCGCTGCCGTCGCGGTCCGCCGCCTGGAAGCACGCCACCACGGTCGGGTCGGTCCCCGGCGGGAACGCCGAAGGCACCAGCGCCGCGAACGGGCTGCCGTACCCGCCCGCCCCGTAAGGAGCCGGCCGTGGGGCCCCGTACGGCGGCGGGGCGCCATAGGGCACGCTGTACGGCTGGGAGGCGGGCGGAGCCCCGTAGCAGCATCCGCCGGCGCCGCCGTAGTGCTGGGCCTGGTTGGAAGGTGGGGCGCCGTAGGGCTGCTGGGAGGAGTAGTAGGGGGCGGAACCGGAGGAGGAGGAGGAGGAGGTCTTGCCTTCCTTGGGGGGCTTCTCGCCGCCGTAGGGCGGGGCGGAGGGGGCGGGAGAGTTGCCGTAGGGCGGCGGGGCTCCGTAGCCTCCGGCGCCGCCGTAGGGGTAGGCGGCCATGGGGCGGTCGAGAGGCGGTGTCGCTGGCGTGAGGGGTGGCCGGGGAATGGAAGCGGTATGAGCAGAGCAGAGCAGGGTGAAGCCCGTGTAGGTGGCAACTGACAAGGTGGACCTCATATCTAATCACGACCGTCGGATTTGGAACGGATGGCCGTACCGTTGAGATAATGAGATGCAGATTCCATGCTTGGCAAATCGCGACAGGGCGGCGGGGCTCCGTAGCCTCCGGCGCCGCCGTAGGGGTAGGCGGCCATGGGGCGGTCGAGAGGCGGTGTCGCTGGCGTGAGGGGTGGCCGGGGAATGGAAGCGGTATGAGCAGAGCAGAGCAGGGTGAAGCCCGTGTAGGTGGCAACTGACAAGGTGGACCTCATATCTAATCACGACCGTTGGATTGGGAACGGATGGCCGTACGGTTGAGATAATGAGACGCAGATTCCATGCTCGGCAAATCGCGACCTGTATCATCTGCTGTGATGAGCCCGAGCGAGCCAGGCTCGTTTGTTACCGAGCCGAGCTGAGTAAGGGGACCGAACTGGAAAGCAGGCTCGGCTCGGCTCGTTAGTGGCTCGTGAGCTAGGGAACACATTGGTTTTCCAACCTTATAAGACATTAACCATTGCAAAATATAAGTTGGCATTGTACACATGAGTATCAAAATGACTTGTGCATGCATATGTGGGTTTTGGGCTATTTTATGATCCCTTTTGGCAATGGGATATGTCATTCTAATGGTTAAGAGATAGAATAAATAGCATTAGCATGTAAACGAGCCGAGCCTGAGCGAGCTCGGCTCGCTAATGGCCACGAGCTAGAAATGAGGCTCCGAGCTTTTACCGAGCCGAGCCCGAGCAGCTCACGAGCTTCGAGCTAAAGTTCCAGCCCTATCTGCTATTGCAGTTTGACATGCCCTTGTGCAGTTACAGCCACTGTCACGTGGATTGGCTACTGCAACAGTAGAAAACACCGATTATAGCACGCATCGTGCCATCCTGGACACAAAAGGAGGACATGATGCAGGATGCAAATTGTTAAGATCATTTGCAAATTGCAATATGAGTGATACAATATAAACTTGTCCCACCTAAGACATGGACAGTTCTATGCTTCTAAGCTTGGTTATCTGCTCCCTCCATTCTAATATAACATACGTTTTAAACCTATTTTAAGTCAAAACGTATAAAACTATATCCATAAAAGAATTTTAAACTATTTAGATTGTGCATATATTAATCATATAGATAGTTCCATGTTAAAAGGATTTCCTTAATATTATAGTTTAGTTGCATTTTACTCCCTCCATTCCAAAATATAAGGCGTATTTTGACTGGAGAAAAGTCAAACTTATTAAATTTTGATCATAAATAAATCAAATAATATGCATCGTTAGTGTATCAAAGTTGTACCAAATTGTTCATATTTTAAAGTGCTTTTGATACAATATTATATTGTAACAATTCATAATATATAATAGAGGAATCTTACAATCAAAATATACGTTCAAAGAATTTTGTGAAATCAAAATACACCTTATATTTTGAAACGGATGGAGTATAAATAAATGGTAAGAGCTATTAGTGGTCAAAGTTAAATTTTAGAGACCGTGTCATGTGTCAATGTGTAAAACAATTACTATTTTATAATGGAGTATCATGTTGTTTGCTTTTCTTTAGTTTCGAAGATGCAAACAATTATTTTTATAGACTTCTTAAAAAAATTTGAAGGGATATGTCAAAACTCTTTAAAACAATTCTCAAACAAGGTGTATCGGACTCTCCAAGCCGCTTCGAGAATCACGTAAAATTCATCTTATTGGCAGCTAAAGAAAACTCCCAACCTTGTTTGGTTCAGCTTAAAAACTGTTGTACATTATAAGTATAATATGCAAAATGTCAATGTTTGTCAAGGGGTTGGGGATTTGGAGAGGCTGGAAAAATGGCTCAAAATTGAATTTGTAAGTTTTGAAAAGAAAATGCTAAGATCATGAAGAAAGACTTTAAGAGGAAAAAATGATACAAATTAGCTTTGAGAACAAATACATAGATCTTGAAAAACCAGCAACAAAACGCCAAGTTTTTTGGCTCTAAAAAAAATCTGGTTGTAGATTTTAGTTTTAATTTAAGACAAGAAGAACAGCCCATTTTAGCCACTTCGGTTATTTTCCCACGGTAAATGGCTTGCTCTCTAAATCAAACCCTTTTTTTTTTTTCAAAATCTTGAAGTCTGGTCATTAGGCATGTTTGGAGGGGAGCCGACGTGCGCCGTGCCATTCCAGGGCTCACCGTGGCCCGCAGCGCGCCATCGCCCACGCAGGCGAGAGATGGCACCTGAAATTGGCGTCCTCACCATTGCGCCCATGTGCGTTGACTGTAGCTTGGCGCGCCCTCGCCCGTGCCTTCGCTCTGCAGCCGGAAGAAAATTCTATGCGGACCGTCCGCAGCCAGAGCTGCTGCGGACCCGCTCTCGATGGCCGACGCGTGGCATCCCCTCACCGATCTCCTCGCGCTGCGCCCAGGTCTTCCCCCTCCACCCCTCCCTCCTTCCATAGCGCGCCGTGGAATGGAATGCCGTGTGCGGGTCACAATCCAAACACGCCCTAAAACTCTCAAGGCCTAACATTGTGGTTCCAGGCATTGCAAATAGGGCCAGCGTGATATCGACTATGCGTAGGAATATTTCTCTGCCTTGATAATTTTATGAATATCCATGCATTCTGTTAATACACAGAAAACAAACAAAATGAAGTTTTGAACCAGAAAGTATCAAGGTTCGTAACAATTGACAAGCTCAAAATACTGGTTATTCTGAGAATAATTTTACATACAAGAGCTAAGGGTCCTTAGTTAGCACTAATTTCATAGTTTAGCTACTTAATAAACGTTACAGATCTTACTTACATTCACGTGTCCAACAAAAAGTGATCATTGTCTTGCAACTCTCTTCAGCATTGGTCTACATCACCATTGAAGTTGCAGGAAACAGCCTGTCCAGCATGGTATAAATACCTCCACCCAGTAGGAATGCACCACTGTCAAGCAAATGTTAGTGCAACGCATTTCTCCAACAAAAGAAGTACATAAAAAAGGAATTTTTTATAAAGATTATTATTTGAATTTTATCAGAATTTATGTGATGTATCGAAATGGTAGTAATCAAATAGCATTGTTTTTTTGCGAACAGTTTAGAACAGTAATTTGCAAAGAAAGATTTTAACCAGAGATTATGCTTAACAGGGAGACCCTCAACTCCTCAAGATCTAGAAAGTAGATACCTGATTGGGTTTATCCATGCTGAATATCTTCTGAATGACAACAAACTCTACAGAAGATAATTAAAGTATCAGGCACTAAAAGAAATAAACAGGTACGGTCAATCCATTGGTCCTATGCTATTAATCAAGTCTAATAGAGTGACTTCCTATATCGTTGTCAACTTGGAATTATCTGGTCTATATTAAATAGATTCCTACACATATACCTGCAATGCTCCAGCAAAAGAAGCTGCAATGAGAAGAGGTGCAACATAGCCAGTTGTATATGTCAGTAACAAACTTCCTCCAACAAATGGATCCTGCATGAAGAAGGTTTAAGTTGTAGTCACAGGACTCCATCATTTAAGAAAATAAATAAACTAGATCAAGCCTATAACTTATGTTGGCTACTACGGGGAAAATTAACCAAGCATACTGAAGCGTAACATAGATCAGAAACCAAAGAATTTAAAAGAACGACATATCAAAGATGCAATTTACTAAAATATGCCATGGTAAAGTCAGTTTTGCTGCTTTGAACTTTAAGCAACAGTAATAAAATTGAGGCAGCTCATTTGTCCTGTTATGCATACCCTTGAAGTGGCGACATATCCTAAAAGGGTAGCGAGAACAGGTGTACTGCAAGGAGATGCTGCTAACGCAAATGTAAGGCCAGCAAGATATGCTTGTACACCTACCAATCAAATACAATTAGGACAAAACAAGGTATTATTTACTATGAACAAAAATAAACACGGTGACATATAGATAGTATTTTGGTAGGAACTGATAATTATGTGAAGAAGCATTACTTGAAGGAAAGTTAGCTGCAGCAGACCGAGGGTCATAGTCACTGAAAAATGAGGGAAGTTGTAACTCAACTACCTGTTAAATACAAAAATAACCAAAAGAAATAATTAGGGACAATCTGTGTTCAGTGTGCTAATATAAACTGCTGAGCAATAGCAGACAACACAAATTATTCATTAAAATGGATTGACATAGTTTTTTTTAAAAAAAACACAAGTATTAAATCATCCCAGATTCTCCAAAATAATTTATTTGGCTTAAGGCAACAGGGCAGATAAAATAAGTTCGATTGACATGCCTCCGTTTATGTGATTTACCTCAAGAAGGTTCAATCCCATGATGATCGCCAACCCAGAAGCAGCAAATGGGAGTCCTTGCCCTACCTGCCCATAAGCTTTTCCAGCAAACGAAGCAGCAACACCAAGGATGGCTAAGGTTGTTGCCAGTCCTAATGAAAAAGCAACTGAATTTCCAACAACCTACTAGATAGCACAGAAACACCACAATTTATTACGTCAAACGGGTCCAACAGTATAATTAGTTTTCGCACATACATGTTCTAACAGATAAATTTTAATTTCTTCTAGGTATTTGATGGCATAAAGAACCAGAATATTATTAGGCCATTTTAAATTACCTCAGTTTTATCTTTTCCAGAGCCAAAAGCACCTGAAAGATCAATGTGATCAGTGCTAACCGATTCTGAGGAATCACAAAAGTCATCTGAAAATGCAGCCATTGCACTTGCCTATGTATCCTAGAGTCAATGGTAGAACACTGAGTGTACAAGGAGACAAACTAGTTACAAGTCCAGCACCAAAAATTACCGCCAGGCTAGAGGAGAAAAAAATGTCACAAAAAGGGAGAATTGTGGACATAAAGCAGGAAAAGGAAGGAATAAATTAACTGTGGGAAAAGAAAACTGACCTAGTGAAGCTGAGAGCAGACAACTGATCCTGAACAGCCTCATTAGCTTGCTGCCCAGCGGAAAACAACAAACCTCCAAACCAATCCCCGATGCCTAGGTCAGCCAAGAAAACTCCTGACTGTCCTATCTGAGACAATCAAATCGCTTCCATGGTGATTACTGCCATAAAATTGTGTTGCCGCTTTGGCAGGCGAAGGGAGGGTTTTCTTTTCAGATTTTGCAAAAGTTGCAACAAGCCCGAATCAAGAAGCTCAACCGTTGTCTAGAACTATAGATAATTTCAATCTTTCAGGTAATCATGTATAACTTTACATGATTGCAGTAGAGCGTCGACTACATGTACAGCCTATTCATTATTCAATCTGACCACAGCTTATTCAATCAGTAGTATATTGTGCTTGAATCAGCGACATATTAGTTACAACACAATCACAGGTTGGCAGAAGCACCACCAACCCCCCAAGAAATGAATGGTAATTGGTAAATGCTCCCTCACCAGAGGATCCCCTAGATCATTTTCTAAAAAAACAAAGGGGTTAAATTTGAAGGCAGTAAATGCTCTCTCACCAGAGGATCCCCTAGATCAGCAGCATTTGCGGCGGCGGCAGCAACCAGACTCCCCACTGGAACCCAGAATCGCATGTACGTCAGGGCCATTTTACCAAACACGTTGCGAGCAATGAGAACAAAAAAGAAAGAACATGCAATGCAGCGGCGAGTCGGCGACGAGAGGTACCGGCCACAGACGCCAGCATCATGGGGCGCTGGCGGAGGAGCGAGCACCTCGGCGCGGCCCCCAGCTTGGCTCCATGATTCGCTGCACAAAAACAAACTTTCACCGAAAGAACTGCAGATAACAGAGCAGTGGTAGCTAGCAGAGGCAAGAAACAGAGCAAGACAGGACACGCCGGGAGTACCGTACCAGGGGAAGAGGAGGACGACAAGGAGGAGGGACCAGAGGCAGCGGCGGCGGCCTGGGCTGGGAGGCGGAGCGGGCGGGCGGTCATGGTGACAGAGAGCATCGCGACTATGCAGCAGGAGGGGGGAGAAGCGGAGAAGACGACGCTGCCGCTGCGTGGTGCCCGGCTGAAGACGGCGTGGACTGACGAGAGCAACAAGAGACGAGCCGCGAGCGCAAGTAGATATGCCAGGTGGGACCGGGCCTGGTAGGGCCCAGTGTCAGCGTTGAGCATGTTTTCCAGCTTGAATTTTTTTTTCCAGGAGCAACGGGATCCCATCCCGAACGGATCCCTCCCCTAGCGACACGTGTCCGCTCCCCTTCGCCCGCTCCCCTTCGCCCGCGACGCCGTCGCCCTGGCGCACAGCAGAGAAGGAGGAGGAGGAAGGAAGAGGAGGAAGGAGAGCCTACCTCGACGCCGTCGACCTCGCCGGTACGACGTGCCGCGGAGGCCCTGGGCGCGGAGGGCCCGGCCGAGCCTGCGCGGGCCTAGCCAGGCCCGCTCAAGGGCCCGCAGGGCCCACCACAGAGCCACCAGGGCCCCGAGCGCGCAGAAGCAGAGCAAGCTCCATGGGGCCATCGACGCACGGACAGTCGCCATGGCGATGGCTTGGGATAATCTCGCTGTTGAAGAAACAGCCAATCGGCCTCACACGGTAAAACAGAACTCGAAGGCGGTTTTGATCTTGTTTCCTGGTGGAGATTGTTTCTTTCCCTTCGATTGCTCCAGGTATATAGCGGTGTGATACTGTGATGGCTCCCACCGTCACATCGTGGAGGCCAAAAGATTTTTTTTTCCGCAATTGCTATTTTGCAGGCGCCTGCAATTAGCCAAAACGTGCCGGCGCAAAAAATTCCACTTTCTTTCTACTGTTTTTCCATATTTGCATTTATGTAAGAAACGCTTCGCGACAGTGGAATTTTTTGCGCGAGGCCGATTTTTGTATAGATATATTTTGTTTTATGTTTATTATAGATTTATTTTGTTTTATGTTTATTATAGATTTCTTTTGCTTTCTGTATATTATAAATTTTATTTTGTTTTCTGTTTTTCACGTCGAGAGATTTTTTGCTCGTATAATTTACGAAATCGTGCCGGCGCAAAAAATTCCACTTATTTTCTACTGTTTTTCCACATTTCCAATATTGGAAAAAATGTTTTTTGCGATAGTGGAATTTTTTGTACGAGGTATGCACGCATGTTGACGGCATGTGCCTGCACAAATGCTGAAATTGCAGACGCCTGTCAAATAGTGCCTCCCTTTTTTCTGTGCATTATCTGGTTTCTTCAAATTTTCCTCGCTAGTCATAGAATACTGGGGCGACTAGCGCACGGCATCCCGTTCCTTCAGCGCGGGACGGGAATGCTAGCCGACAAAAAAAAAATAAGCGCAGCCCCTCGCGCCGCTCGCATGTAGGATCTGCACGAGCACTACTGCACGACTGGCTGCATGTTGCATGCACTCAACACTGCTGCAGGATTAAAATACAGAGTACAAGTACATATATGTATGTGCGTGGACAAATGCTCTTTTGTGTGTGTGTTATCGTGTATTTTACCTCTTTTTTCTCTTTCTTAAGTAAAGAAATATTTAAATAGTTTTTCCTATTATTTTTGGGTATCAAATAAATTTCAAATAAGAACACACGTATCATCTGATTATGTCGATCAAGTAGGTATCAAAGCAAAAAAATAATGTAAAGTATCATTTAAAATTTATGATAGATATCATGACACTTCTCTAATACTAATAATATCCATTGAAAAAAGAATTTTCATAAGGATACCACGAGGGTATCATAGAGATATCATTTGAGTATATCGTTGATAAAGCATGTATTAGATTAAAAGTATCATGCAAGTATCATCTAAATTCTAATTAAAAAACAGGTATCACAACATAGGTATCATGTAAGTATCATCTAAAATCCGTTCAAAGTATCATTGAGGCATCGAAAAAAAAGGTATCATAATGTATCACAACCAAAGCATCGGGTCTAGGTGTCGAGTATCGGTGGTGTAAGGAGATTAGGTGAATTGGTGTGGTACTGTGGTGTTTACTAGCTTACTGCCTTTGAATTTGTAGCAGGCTAGCAGCCCTGCCCAAGTGAAATATTTGAGTGGTAAGCACTAAACAGCAACAAAAGTACGATTGTAATATGTATGTACTTGTAGTTGTAATATTTGTGAGAACTATGTTTATCAATTTGTGCTTGTGTGATATTATTCATGCCTTTCGATATGACTTTTATCTATCATGCACTTACGCTTTTAATAAATTCATATTTCATATATATGAAATATTAAGTCTCATACATTTCATATGTCAATACATGTAGATTTACAATAATCCCTAAGTTATACAAGAGAAGTTACAATATCATGTTCTCAATATATGGCTACTATGCATGTAGATATATTGAATAATTTACCGAGTAATTTCTACCGAGTAATTCCGAGTACTCCCGAGTAAACCGAGTACTCGCTACTCCCTACCTCGCCGACCGCATAGCGCATAGCGAGTTCTGGAACCTTGCATGCAAGTATCATCTAAATTCTAATTAAAAACAGGTATCACAACATAGGTATCATGTAAGTATCATCTAAAATCCGTTCAAAGTATCATTGAGGCATCGGAAAAAAAGTATCATAATGTATCACAACCAAAGCATCGGGTCTAGGCGTCGAGTATCGGTGGTGTAAGGTTGGTGGTATCGTCGAGTTTCATGATATTATTGAGGTATCGGAAAAAAGGGTATCATAAATCACAAAAAAAGGTATCGGGTGTCGAGTATCAGTGGTATCAGATTGATGGTATAGTTGAGTTTCATGGTTCCATTGAGGTATTGGAACAAAAAAAAAATATGATAAGGGTATCATATATCATACACACAGTGTCGGGTCTGTGTGGTGTTGAGTATCGATGGTATCAGGTTAGTGATTTCGTCGAGTTTTAGTATCGAAAAACGGTATCATAATGGTATCACATATCACAAACAAAAAAAACTTTGGTATCAGGTGGTATATTGAGGTATCGGAAAAAGGTGTCATATATCACAAAGTATCGGGTCTGTGTGTTAAGTGTTATTGGTATCAGGTTGATGGTATCGTCAAGTTTCGTGGTATTATTGAGGTATCGAAAATATGATATCATGTCTCAAAAACAAAAGTATCAAGTCTGGGTGTCGAGTATCAGTAGTATCAGGTTGGTGGTATCGTTGAGTTTCATGATTAGGGAAAAAAGGTATCATAAGGGTATTACCACAAACAAAGTATTGGATCTGGGTGTCAAGTATTTGTGGTATTGTCGAGCTTCATGGTGTCATTGAGGTATCAAAGAAGAGGTATCATAGGAGTACCATGGTACTTCTGTAAAAAGTTGTGTATGGTATTACAAACAATGTATCGAGTCAGGTGTCATGGGGTTTATGAGAGTATAAAAAGGTATCAAGTATCTCACACAAGTATCAGGCCTGGTATTGAGTAGCGAAAAAGTATCACTATGAGGTATTAGATGTCACAAACAAAGTATCGAGTCTGGTGTCAAGTATTGATGGTATCAGGTTAGGTGGAATCGTCGAGTATCAAAGGTGTCAACGAATATCAGGTAAAAAAAAAGTTAAGTATTGGGTCAAAAGTATCATCGAGTATTGGTAAAAACAATCAAAGTATCGGCGTCAATTCAAAGTTTCATAAATATGGTATCAGATGGTCAAAGAAATAGGTTTCAAAAAGATATCACAAACAAAGTATCGAGTCTGGTGTCAAGTATCGATGATATCAGGTTGGTGGTATCGTCGATTTTCATGGTAACATTGAGGTATCGGAACAAAAAAATGTATGATTAGGGTATCATATATCACACATAGAGTATCAGATTGGCGAGTGTCGAGTATCAGTGATATCAGGTTGGTGGTATAGTCGAGTTTTGGTATCGAAAAAAGGATATCATAAAAGTATCACGTATCACAAACAAAAAAGTATCAATATCGGGTGGTATCAGGCTGGTGGTATCGTCGAGTTTCAAGGTATGATTGATGTATCAGAAAAAAGTATCATATGTAACAAACAAAGTATTGGGTGTGTGTCGAGTATGGGTGGTATCATTAAGTTTCACGGTATCATTGAAATATCGGAAAAAGGGTATCAGATATCGCAAAAACATGCTTAGAAAAAGATATCGCAAAAACAAGTGTCGAGTATGGTGTCGAGTATCGGTAGTATCATGTTAGCGGTAGTAGATAGCACAAACAAAAAAAAAATATTTAAATGAATTATAAAATTTTGACATATGGAGTTTGACCAAAGAAAAATAAAAAAATAAAAAATAAAAGTCAAATTATTTAAAATGTATTGATTAGAATTTTAGATGAATTATGAAACTTGTTCTATGCAATTTGGACTCTAGATAAAAATGATATACAAATGAGAAAATTAATAGGAAAAATATCAACTGCATACTGCTTACTAGTGCGTTGCGTTTTGGGTTTCAACCGACAACCGCACCATGACGCCTTAGCAGCACGCGCATGGCGTTTCAATCGTGCGATCGCGTCCCTAGGAAGGCGTGGTGGCAGGACTAAAAATCCAACGGCAGAGAGCTGTCCCGTCCGCGAGCTCGGGGAACGGGATCCCGTCGGCAGGAAATTCTGATTTTTTTTTTCTTCTGAAGAACGGGTTGCCTGTTCACTCGAAAAAGAAGGGAGACTCCAAATATAAAAGAATTTTTATCATGTGTGTCATTATGAAGTTAAGGGGTATCACAACGATCATTATTAAGTCACTATTATTATAGCTGCCATCATGCATAGTTTCACCTATGCCATTAAGAGCACTATACAGGTACACCGGATCGAAATATGATCTAAATACGTTGAAAAATATGCACCTGACAGCCAGGTCCCACAAGTCATCCTCTCACCTCCTTCTTCCTCCTCCCTCCTCTCTCACCCTCTCTCCATCCACGGGGAGCTTGCTGTGAGGCCGTCGCCGCCTACCTCCTCCTTCTTTGCCGCCGCCACCACACACCTCCTCCTTCTCCTCTGTCGCCGCCCTCCTCCTCCTCCTCCTCCTCTGTCGTCGCTGTCGGATTTGGGGGAGGCGAGCTGGCCGCCGCCTGCCTCCTCTTCCTCCTCTGCCACCGCCCTCCTCCTTCTCCTTCTCTGCCGTCGCCGCCACTTCCTCTACCCCGAGCTCGCCGCTGCCCGCCGCTGTGAAGTCACCGCCGCGAGCTCAAAGGAGGAGAAGCTTGTCGCGTCGTTGCCGAGGGAGAGCTCTCCTCGTCGGAGCTCGCCGGAGTTGGCGCGAGATCGGAGCGGAGAGGAAGAAGGAGGAGGAAGGAGGTGAAAGGATGACAAGCGGGACCCGGCTGACAGGTGCGTATTTTGTAGTGTGTAGTGTGCATAATGGCACACATGAAACTAAACAGCACTTTATAATGGCAGCTATAATAATAGTGATTTTATAATGGCCGATGTGATACCCCTTAACTTAGTAATAGCACACATGATAAAAATCCAATATAAATTCGCTAGTAAAGGCTAGGGCTATGAAAAATAAAGGTTTAGAAGGGCAACACACGTGCAACGAAAGATGTGATTGTTCATCTCCTCTCACAAGAATGGCGATCAGTGCGATTCTAACCACCTAGCACGATGGCATCTAGTGTCCCATCTATTAAACGAGCGAGGTGTTTCACAGGTTAAAGGAGAGATATCCCGAGGCCCAAAAGTTATTCTACGTCTAGCTCATGGGTTTTCGAAAGTTACACAACTACTTCAAACCCATTCAATCACGGTCCCGACCAGTTTCCCCTAAAGGAGATCCTAAGGAACCCAAACGCTTATGGACGCGTCGTCAAATGGGCCATCGAGCTGGGAGAGTTCGACCTTTAATTTGCTACTCTGACGACGATCAAGTCCAAGGTGCTTACCAACTTCATGGCCGAGTGGACTAATTCTGCTCTGTCCAAGCAAACCGAGTCTGATCGGTGGACCATGTATTTTGACAGCTCCCATTCGTATGAGCGCTTGGGATGTGGATTGCTATCATCTCTACTAAGGAGAGCAACTCCATCACGAGGTTCAACTCCACTTCACCGCAACCAACAATGTGACGGATTATGAAGGCCTCTTGGGCCAGGCTTTGAGCATGCTCTTCGCTCGGAGTCAAGCAACTAGCTTTGATAGGGGACTAGTTGGTCGTAAACCAGATCAACAAAAAGCTTCGGTGCTCCGATGACTCAATGGCGTGTCTTCATGCATTTCAAAAATCCGGTAAACAAACAGCCATAAAAAAGGAGAACTCTCTTAATTGTGCTTGTGTTTGATTGATCGGATGAGCGCACCCAACATCTCGGCCTCGAAAGCACGTAGGTAGGCCTGTGCTGCCACGACCGTTTTCATTTCTTCTTCATCGCTTTGCCTCATATCGTGTATAGGTGTTCTGTTTGGCCATGCTTACCTCCAGCGAGCAAGCGCGTGAGTTACTCCGAGAGCGCCCGGTGCTGCTGCTCGTCGTCTCTGCAGCCGGTGCATTCCCCTCTTATTTCCCGTGCAACCTTTCTCCATCTCTCTTTCTATCCTTGTCCTTCTACCTTATTTCTCTTCTGCAAGGATTGCGAGTAAGTTTGATAAATTTTTGACAACCAGATCCAGCGAGCATGGGATGGAGATTCGTTAGATCCAAAGAAAAAGAGAAAGAAGGAGGTGTATCTCTATTTTTTCACCATAAGACTACAATATGTATGTATGTATGTATAAAACTTTGGGTTTTACCTAGTAAAACTTGCCTTTTTTTTCCAATAGTCGGTTTTTGGCCAAGTTTCATCAGTTCTTCTTTAAATTTCATTAGTAGTCAAGTTTCAGAGAAATTATTCAAGTTTCATGAGGCCCGACAATGTTTTAATAATATAACATCAAAGTTCATCAATATCCCAAGTTTAAACAAAGTTTATTCAAGCTTCATCAACTCTTAAATTTAATTGGCATTCTCAAGTTCATCGACTCTCAAATTTCATTATACCTTCGCAAGTTTCATCGATCTTTTTTAAATTTCATTGGTAGCTTCTGTAAATTTCAGCGGTCATTTTATAAATTTTATTTTTTTTCATGTTTGATATGTATATCTTTAAAATTTTATCAGTGGGTTTTTTTAATTTTCTACGACTTTCTATTTGACGTCATGTGTCGGATAGAATGGTGTATCAGAGTCCCATTCGTGGCGCCCACCCATAGAAAATCGGAAAAATATTATAAATGACACTCAATTCGGTCGGAAAATATCATAAATGACACTCAATTCGGCTGACTGTATCAATATGACATTTAATTAGATGACCTGTACGTGTATGACACTGTGCATGCGAATTTCTCCCACCAGCGACATTTCGGACATTTTTTTTTATCCTTTTTCCTCCTTTGCCTCTGTTTTCCCATTCTTTTTTGCATTTTCTCTATGCTCCTGACAACATGGAATCACATGTGAGCCTCTAGCACATGAAATTGTTTGCCCCCCAAAAAAAAGCATAGTCATACAACGAATATTTAGTTTTAAGTTCAACATTCAAAGTGAATTTTAAATTCAACAATCAAATTAGATTTTAAATTCAAACTGGAGTTGACATTTGAAATTTATATCAAGTGAAAACAAAAATAAAACTTTCAATTCAAAATTCAAACCGAATTTTTAAATTCAAACTCAAATTGTATTTTCAATTTAGGATTTAATCTAGTTTGAAATTTTAAATTGATTTTATATTCAAAATCAACTCAAATTCAAAATTAAATGTAAACTTTAATTTCAAAAGTAAAGTTAGATTTTAAATTCAAGATTCAAGCATATTAAAAATTCATATCAATTTTCAAAATTCAAACCTGTTTTCAAATTCAAAATTTAAAAACTCAAATTAAATTTAAATCTTGTGTGTCCATGATGTCAGGAGGGGAGAGAAAATGCAAAAAAAAGGAAAATAGAGGAAAATGAGGAAAAATGATAAAAAAATACCCAGAATATTATATGTGGGAGAAATTCGCGTGCACGATGTTATACATGTAAGGCTATTAAATTTAATGTCATGTTGATACATGCAGCAGAATTGAGTATCCTTCAATCGTATTTTCCCTAGCAAATCACGTCATTTTCTTTCCGCATCTTCTTCCTCCTCCTCGCCCTTCGTGCCTCACGTAGTTGCTTGCGGCTGCGTTCTTCCTGCCTCAACTCTCCTCGCGCCCCTCTCGCCTGTATGCTATCGTCGATAAAGCCCTTGAACTTGTCTCGAGTTCTCATCTAGATTTCAGTACTCTCAAATTGCACTTCTGGCTCCCTGAACTTGCATGGGAGTTTTATATAGGTCCAAAAGCCTCTTCAAAATCATAAATTTATTTTAAAAAGAATAAAATATATAAAAAAAATTACAAAAAATCTAGAAAATCATAAAACAAATTCCAAAAAATCATAAAAAACTCTAAAAAAAATCATAAAAATTCATAGAAATTTTAGAAACCCATTAAATATTCTAAAAAATGAAAATTTAAAACAGATCAAGAAAAATCATAAATAATTTAGGAAATTATAAAAATACAAAAATTCATAAAAAATTATAGAAAATTATAGGAAATCATTAAACATTAGAAAATAA
>SPJY01031878.1:3955181-3993753 GCA_005191435.1 Raddia distichophylla | reverse complement strand
TGGGGATGGCGCCGGGGCGACGGGGAGCCGTGGCGGGGCGGGGCATGGCTGCACGGCGCGGCGCGGCGGTGTGGCGCCAATGGCAAAGCTTTCGGGGACTTAGGCAAAAATGTCAAGTCCTCGAGCCCTTGCCCCAGATCTATACTGTGGCAGTCTCGAAGGCCACGGGAAAGCCGTCGAGATGGCCCCGGTAGCAATGTGGCAGTCTCGACGGCCCGATCCCGGCCGCCGATACAACCCTTCTCCAGGCTCAGTGTTGACAGTTTTGTGTTAGCGGCTGAGAAGGCCCCGGTAAAGGGCGAATCCTATGTGCCAGTGTCGACGATTTTATTAGCGGTCGTCGAGACTATCGTCGTGGAAAGTTGTCTCGACGGTTACAGGAGAAGCTGTCGAGACTGTCTCTCCCGAGGGCAACTGTTGACTACCATCGAGATATATAGATGCTTTGTCTCGACTGCTTCTCCTGTGGCCGTCGAGAAAACTACCTGTCTCGAGGGCAATATGCCCTAAAGGGCTTAAATGGTCAAACAACTCTATTTCAAATTTAAAAAATTCATTTGAAATGTTCAAACCATTCCATGTTGTTTCCTACATGAAATTGCAAGTATGGAAAAAATAAAAAAAATTTGAGCTTCCGGTGTGGTGACTCATTTGTAAATTGAAGCTTTCCGGAGAATTTGAGGTGGAAGTTTAATATTTCATGTATTCAGCATGGTCGATCAACACGTTTGAATTTAAATTATTTGGGTTAATTTCACTGGTGCCATTTTCAAACACCCCGAAGCCGCGCCTGACATTTTTAAAAGGCCTCAACCACATATGCCATTTTAACGTTTTTTCAGTGCCATTATGGGAGTTTACAACACATTGCCCAAGCAAATACATAACTAAATACACAAATACGGTGGGACCCACTCATAGGCCCTACTTGTCATACGCTTCTTTTTTTCTCTTCCTCCCCTTCCCAACTTCCCGACGGCTCCTCTTTCCCCTTTCTCCTTCCACCACCCGCTGGTCATCTATGGGGAACATGGAGAGGGGCAGAGCCACCGCCCCACGCCGCTACGCCGACACCGCTGGCACCGCCTCCACCGCCAAGGGCTGCGCCACCGCCGGCGGCCCTGAACACCGGCGCCGCCGTCTCCAACGCAGGCCCGCTGCCAAGCTCCTCCCATCGGACGCCGGCTCTCTCCATGGCTAGCCCTGCCACCAAGCTACTCCCGTCGCCTCTCCCGCCGCCTCCGACGAGTTCCCGTCGCCGCCACCAAGCTCCCGCCGCCACCACCGATCCCCAAAATCGAGTTCCCGCCACCGCCACCGTCCACTGAGCCCCGTCGGAGTTGGGGCAGGAGGGGGCGCCGATGAGCTCCTCCTCCCCCAGCTCGCGCCGCCACCGAGCTCCCGCTGCCGCTGCCGAGCCCCGTCGGAATTGGGGGAGGAGGCGGCGCCGGCGAGCTCCTCCTCCCTTGCTCCCCTTGCCCGGGAGGCACCCTTGACTGAGGGCGACGACGGCCGTGACGCGGATTTCACCGACGGCTACGGATCTCGCTGCTTGGATGGCGCCAGGGACGAGAATCGCCGCTTGACGGGCTCACCGGCTGCTGGCGGCACGGCCTCGGGGACGTTCCTTTTGACGTCATCCGGCGCATCGGGAGGCGGCGCCGGTGGCGCGGTGCTGGTGGAGTAGGACGGCATGAGCGGCGGCTCGGCGTCGGACGGGGTTGCAGGCTGGACGAGGGAGCTCGCTGGCGGCCAGCAGTGAGAGAGACAGGGGAGAGGGAGAGGGGATGAAGAGGATGGAGGAAGAAGAAGAAGTGTAGAGTATGACATGTGGGACCCACCCGCCAGATGTATTTCCTCTCGTATTTTGACCCGTAATGCTCCATAATGGCATGTTTGAGAGGAAAAACTCACTGAATGTGGTGGAGGCGATTTAGAAATGGCAAGCGCGGTTTCAGGGTGTTTGAAAATGGCATCGGTGAAATTAACCCTAAATTATGCACTGATAAGTTTAAATTTTTGTATCGTTCAATATTCACTAATCGATAACCTCATCCGATAAAAAATATTAAATTTTCAAATTTTGAAAAGTAAATATTGAAATTCAAACATTACTTTATTACATTTAAAAGCTACGTCATATATTATTCAATTGTAACATAACAAAAAGCATAGCAAAATACATATCATCAACTCTATATTCATAGTATTTAATTTAATATCATAAAAAACTCAAAGAAATTAGAAAAGAAACTTAAACCACAACAAAATAAAAAAACAGCAGGAATTAAAATGTTTTATACTACGTTGTCTCGATGGCCATGATGCGGCCGTCGACACAGGCAATCCAGTGCAGCCTTTGTCGACGGCCTAATAGCGAGCCGTCGATAGAAGTAGACGACGTCATGCCTAGGATTGTGGGGCCTCCTCCAAGCTGTCTCGACGGCTACCATATAGGCCGTCGAGAGTGACCCCGCTGGATGCTCATTCTCGACGGTTCTTTAGTGGCCGTCGATACTAATGGATATGCATCGACGGTTGCATGTTGGCTGTCGAGACTTCAACTGGCAATCGACTCTATTTTCGATTCCTGTAGTGTTAATCTGAATCAAGTGAAACTAATGACATTTGGATTTGTGAATGCTCGTGCATACCAGGCTAATGCTCGATCGTAATTCTTTGTACATTAATAAACACTACGTAAAGCCAGGGATATATAGTAACATACGTGTCTGTACCTCAAATTGATGTTACTAAGATCTAATGTAAAACATATGGATAGTGTTGCTACTGCCCATGTTGCTACAGCATGATCTACTGTAATATAAGCCCGTGTTTGTCATTTTTTTTTTTTTTTTGCAAATAGATAAGTCTATCCATATTAGAAAAGCATACTTCACTTTACGTCTTCATATCGCACATCATTGGACTTTGCTGTGAAGGTCCACGGCGCGACATGGCTTGCAGTTTACAGTCACCCCAATGGATTTCTTCCTGCTTTGCTATCGGCATCGATGTGACAGTTCAGATGAATGCAACTTATGATTTCTTCCTGGCTCTGACTGCTGATGCCTTTCTCATAAATTGTAAACAGGGTTGTGATTTCAGAGAACGTTATTTAAAAGAGAGGTCTTTTTCAACCTTACGTTAGTACAAAAAATATCATGTTGTATTTTTGTAATGCTCGGGGTGCTATTTTTGTCAGTGATGAAACCTTTCTCATGCTTAAATAAAGTTCAAACTTGATGTCTAGCACTTTGGTAATTAGCAGTTGGTCCTAGATTCAATGCTCCATGTTGAGGTCAATACGGGTGTGTTTGGTTGAATCAACCTGTATCATCCAGGATAACTTTCGGGTGGGTTAAAGCCACGATGGATCAATCAATGCTACAACCTTTGTTTGGTTCCTCCGGCACCATCCTGTCCTACCTGGTATTTGGCAAGTGAGTTGGATGGTGAGGTCCATGACACGTCCCGGTATTTATGCAATCACAGTTAGCTAGAAGAATCATGCAGGCATACAACTTCAAGTGGGCTGGCGCTGAATTTGCCCCAAGGTTTCACTATTTAGTTAAATAATTATTTAATTATGCAGCCACAGAAGACATGCAAGAAGCATCAACACATAACTACAAATTATGTAATTATGCAGCTGCAAATTTCAATAGGACACATTCAAGATTCAAGATATCTAAAAATTAAATAATAAGATAAAGTAATTATCTCCATTCTATTGCAAGTAGCATCATCACATAATTAATTCATAATTGGCAGAGGCAGAGGTCATGCAATGTACTACTAAATATTCATCACTCAAAATGCCTAGCAAGTTGTTTTGCCTAAAAGGTGATGATCAACACAAGCGGAGAAACCGAAAGTGTTGCATACATACTAAACATACAAGAATAATATTTCATAACACTCATGTCACTTAACCATCAGATCTCAATCAAAGCTCACTTTTGCCGATTGTTTCCACCATCCTGTAAATAGAAGTCACGGGATAAAATCTCAACACTTTGCATTGAACAAAAAAAATAGCTACAGTCAACAGTGGACAATTAGATTTTCAACACTCCCAACTGAACAACAATCAGTCCTTAAAAATAGCAGTTAACAATTAACAACAGCAACATAGATGTAAATGCTTTCTATGTATATAACCTTTGGTGGTGATATACCATGCACAAAAATAAAGCAAAATTGCAATTAAACGACAAGCCTTCTAGTTTTATTCTAGGTTATTATTTGGACAAATAATGACAAATAACACCTCATGTACTATGCATTTTTTAGACATTATGACAAAATTGACCTTCAATTTTAAATGCTTGCATAATATTCCATAAGATCCTAATTGTTCCCAACACAGATGTAAATTTTCAAGGAACATATTTTTTTTAAAAAATGGCAACTAAAGGACAGTTAATGCTGAAATGAGCTAAACAACTACCAAGTTTTTCCAAAAAAGAAACACTCAGCAGTTTGTAGATATAATTGGAGCATACTCTACCCTTTTTTGGTGTATTTTTTTTTACGAATATGCACCCCTAATAATAACCAAGCAAGGTAAGTGTGTGTTGGCTATCCTAATAACCCAACCTCTTATTTAGTTACATTGTTAAAATTTTAAATATTCACAAGTTCCAAAATATTCACTGAATAAAGTAAAAGAGAAATCAGGACACATGTGGCATGACTAAGGTATCTTACAACGAAATTGTAAAACTCTAAAAGCTACTAACTTCCACCTCCCAATGGTATAAGAGAAGGGTTCAACATACAAAACACTAGAGCTGCACTATTTCAAGCATTGTTACTTCACTGAGAATATCAACATTTAACAAGATTAGTTAACAAGCATTGTTACTTACCATCTATTCATCACATATTTAGAAGGTTCACTTTCAAGAGCAGCACATCAACATTTGACAAGATTAGTTAACCATCCATAACAGCGGCCAATTGAAAATACATCTGGAAACTTCACTTAATATCAAAATATTTAATATATTACGTAGATCTATTTAAACTTCTGCTGGTTTGCAAGTTTCAAACACAACCAATCCAATTATCCCTGGTCCCATCAGCAACATTTCCATCTAGAAGGGAGTAAAAAAAAGTGAAGACTTTACACAATACATAGACATGAAGATCACCCTACTGTTGAATGCATGAGAATGGAAATCTATGAACTTCTATTAAAACATTGTATATCTCATGTATGTATTACAAAATTGGGTATGATGGATTACCAATTTATGGATTCTCACTGAAAAACTTGGCAGCCATAACCATTTGGCTTGACAAAGGTACCATCATGAATGCCCTAGCTTTGCGGGGATTATCACATAGGTATTGCAAGTAATTGAGCAGATCTACCTCCTCAAATTCCGAAAGAGCTGAAACTTGAGCCCAAAGGTCTTCTGGCACTTGGGAATTGTTGCCGGTCTTCTCAATTGCTTCAGCTAGCTAACCAAGGCTATCGGTTATGGTTTTCAGTGGAATGTCATCTTGCATGTGTGGTCTCTTCTGCTGCTTAGGGGGCTTAGTGCATGAGGATTCACCTGACAAGTACAAAAGAATATTATATGATAACAATTCATGGTTATGTGGCAGCAAATCAATTTTAAGATTATGTGGCAACAAATCAATCACCTGTAGATGTATTGTCTCGGCCATTGTTGGCAGTTGTCAGCGTATTTCAGCTGACAGATTTTCCGGTGACTACTCTGGTGGTTCGGCAGTGGGGATGTGCGTAGCTGGCTCACTCCTCTCCTCTCTCAAACAAGAATGTAAGAACAGACACCAGATTTACCTAGGTTCAGGCCCCCTGAGCGGGTAACAGCCCTCACGCTCCTTGCCCTCTGAAAACTAGCTATTCTCGGGTCTTTGATCCAAAGAGAGATCAACCCCTTCCACATATGCACCCCATCAACGAGTTGATCCTAGACTATTTGTTTCTCCATTTCTTCAAGTGGTAGTGAATTTTCACACCACTTACTTGGGTCCAGAAATGATCTACAAGAGACCTCGAACACGCATTCAAATGCACACTCTTGAAACACTTATCAGTCCTCGCCCCTATAGCCACTAGTTCAGCCAAGTACATGAGCACAAATGAGGACATTGCATTAGTCCACACAATAGGGCCCTGTGTATCACCCCTTGTCCGCCACCCTCCATTAAAACAAATCACCTACCAACAACTCGAGATAAATATTTTTTGGAAGATAAATTTTCATATATCAACCATATATTAGCAACAATATATTAGCATCACATGCATTGCATATTGTGACTATTTATATAAATTACATGAAGATATAAATTACATAAAGATAACTACAAGCTTTGTGAAGCTATATAGTTTTGGTCTGCAGTCCACAAATTTGTAGCTATTGATTGACTAAAGTTGATCATCTTATTGCTCTCTTGCCCAACTGTGGTTTGCATCAATGGGGTGTTATTTTGATTTAGTTGTGCTCGGGTATGATGAATTGGTCAACCCCATGTGCTAGAACCCAATTATGGATGATACAGCATGCTACGACAATATCAACTTGAGTGGCATACGGAAATAAAGGAATGGCATCATCATCAATCTTGAATCTCCTGTTGAGGGAAGCAAATGCTTGCTCCACTGTAACACACAGCGATGCATGTCTAAGGTTAAATAACTCCTTCTCATCTTGAACGGGATTTGGTCCCCACTCCTTCAAATGATGTCTCACACCACAGAAAGGTGGCATGAACCCAGGCTTAGTTGCATAGGCAAGATCAACTAGGTAGAATTAACCTAAAAAACGACCAAGCGAGAAGTCTAATTAAATTAGGATCCTTAGAAACTAATGTGGAATACATGGACCCAGGGTATCTCCATGGCGGGCTGCGAGTACTACCCAACAGGGGGTGGGCCGAGCAGGCTACACGCGCACAGGGGATGTGGACTACATGGGCCTCGGGTATATTCACAGAAGTCACATGAGGCAACAAACGGGAGCGGCCTGAGTAGACTGAAAGAGGATGGAAGCCACTCGGACTACATCTAACTTGGACGCCAAGAATAGTCTTGAGGATATAACTTGATTCCGTCTGGTTAGATATTTGTACCTGTAAATACCGGTACGTATACGTGCCGGATACTTAGAAGATGATCTTCGGTACAACGTACCGTATAAGACCATGTAACATTATCCCCCCTGCACTATATAATGGGAGGGGTAAGGGCCGTAGTGGCGTAAGCTTGATCACAAGATCACCACCATCATAATTCCAAGAACGCAGGATTAGGGTATTACCTCCACTGATAATCCCTGTCTTGTGTTACCTTCAAGCTTGAGATTTAGCATATAACCCCGTTTAAATTCATTGCCGACGATAACCCCTAGTTAACCACCCATCGACAGTTGACGCGCCAGGAAGGGGAGCGTCAATATCGTCGTCAAGCTTGATGGCATCATCAAAGTCGCTGGGTGCCGTCTTCGCGCCGGGAAAAGCATTGCGTTTCGGATCCCTGGATTTCGTCGCAAACGGCATTGGCAACTTTCGTCTCTCTGACCCCATAGAGGTCCTGTCTCAATAAGGTACCTGCATTTTAAAATCCTTACCGTTATTTGGACTGGTGAATTCTACGGCCACCTTCTCCAAATCGACGAGCCAGCAATTCCGTCCCGCATCTTCCTTCGGAGCGGGCAGAGAAGGACTTAGCACCAACGCCTCCCCAGACACGGATGAGATCCAATCGGGGGAAGCTTTCGCATCTCAGCTTGGATCTCCCTTCGAGTTTTGGAACTCTACTGCGTACTTCACACAGATCTTCCCCAAACTCAGGTCAGGAGGTGACCGAATTGAGAATCAACTCCAAAGGCTAGACGGAGCAATCCGACCGGATCCAACTACGTTCGTGGGTGTCATCAATGCTGGCCAACCTCTCGGACAAAGTGAGCAGGTCAGCCTCTCCCACTCGGACTCCGAGTCGGACGAGAGCATAGAGGTCTGCAACTATAACGAAGTCTTAGTTCTCGGCGCTAGCGATCATCTCTCAGCTTCCCAGCGCGTCGGGGATGAAGCAGCTGCCACGGAGGCTGCTGAGGCTGATTAGCGCCGCTTCAAATCCGTGGCCGCAACGTTTAGAACGATTTGCGGGCAGTAAAGCTGAGGGAGCATGATGTCTACATGATCCCACAAGCCAACATTGTTGCTTCAAAGACTCTTTTGGAGACCATGGTTCCGCAACTCCCAGAAGATAGCCCGCTTATCCAAACCTTGGCCCGAGCGATGGCCATGGTCGAGATGGACGTGATCCAGCAAAATGACGCACACCCGGCTCCAACTATGCCCATGACGGCAAACAGCCATTCCGCTCGTAACCGGAGCAAGGCGCGCGCATCTGCCGCTGGGGGATCGCATCGATTGGCACGCCACAACCTCGGCCACGACATAGAAGCAAGGAGGAAGGTACGTGCCAACAGCGAGCGAGCTTCTCTCAGCCATCGCAGTCGGCGCGACGACGACAGCGCCGAGAGCACCGCTAGTCGGCATAACCATCATGACCGGCATCTTTATCAAGGCCCTACGTCAAGAACACTGCAAATAGATCCTGGAGGCGCCAACAGCCACGCCTCTGGATGGAATTCAGGCGCACAACCCGGATCTCCGCCGAGTGGTTTGGCCAGATGGATTCAGCCTCAAAAGCATCGACAAGTTCGATGGTGAGAGGGACCCAAAAAATTGGCTACAGGTTTACGCCTTGGCAATCAGCGCGACACGAGGTGATCAAAACGTCATGGCGAATTATTTGCCGGTCACTCTGACCCCAACCGCCCAAACTTGGCTGACGGGGCTCCCGGAGAATTCCATTGAATCTTGGGACGATCTCCAGCAACAATTCATCGCCAACTTTCAAGCTACCTATGAAAGACCCTCCGAGAGGTGGGAGATTGGTCAAGTACATCGCCGGAACAGTGAGACTCTCCGTGAATTTATTAAATGTTTTACGACGAAGAAGAAGAATGAGATTCGGGACGGTTCGGAGCAAACCGTCATCGATGCATTTTTTGCCGGATGTAAGTCCGAAGAGCTGATCAGGCAGATGACCCGGGACCCCCCCAAGGACACTTAAGGCAATGTTCACCTTGGCGGACCAGGAAGCCAATGCCGAAGATGCCATCCTCAACCATCGAGGTTGTCACGATGGAGGTTCTAAGATGAAGCTAAATGATGAACCAGACAAGCCGAAGGACAAGAAACGTAAAGGGGACGACCTGGTTGCAAACTTTGAGCGCAACCGGCCAAAGCCCCCTGACGACAACGACTACAATAAAGTCATGGATGTTGTACGTACCTTCCACCCTTGCGGGAAACAAGCCGCAGAAGATTGCCAAATCCTGCAACAATTCGTGGATAATTCTAAGTAGTCGGTGGCCAAAAGAGGCCACGGCAAGAAACCGGATGTGGGCTATCAAGACGCCGAGCACGAGATCAGCTGCATATTCGGAGGATCAGATGCGTATGAGTCCAAGAGAAAGTAATAGCTAACCACTTGGGATATTAACGCAATCTTGCCCGCGGCCCCCAAATATCTACGCTGGTCGGAAGTTCCAGTCACCTTCGAATCTTCGATCGGTCGGACCACCCAGATCGGATACTCTTCCCTGGAAGGTACCCTTTTGTCCTAGATACGGTCGTTCGAGGTAATAAACTTAAAAGGGTACTGGTTGATGGCGGGAGCGGGATAAATGTCCTTTTTGTCAAAACCCTGGACCAGATGAAGATTCCTCGTTCCGAGTTAAGGCAAGGGTCATCTCCTTTCCATGGAGTAATCCCTGGGACGTCTGCAGTTCCACTCAGATATATCTCGCTGCCTGTCACATTCGGGACAAAGGAAAATTACCGGACAAAAAGTCTAAGTTTTGAGGTGGCGTACCATGCTATTTTGGGAAGGCTGGGTATCGCAAAATTAATGGCGGTTCCAAACTACACATACCTAGTTATGAAGATGTCGAGCCCTATTGTCGTAATCACAATCCCCGGTGATTTAAAACAATCCTTGGTCTGCGACAGTGAGAGCTAGCACAGGCCTTGGATGCTTCAGCCGAGATGGAGAGGATTTGGGAGGCAGTCACCTCTCTTCAGGAGGAGGGGGACATACCAGCCAAGAAACAAGCAAAAGTCTCTATCCGATAGGTTGAGGAGATCTAGAAGATAACGTTGGATCCGTCTAACACAACCAAAACGGCCGTGATCGGGACAGGGCTTGAGGACAAATAGGAAGACGCGCTCGTCACTTTCCTCTGGGAAAACTAGGACGTGTTCTCTTGCAAACCTTCGGACATGCTAGGTGTCCCGAGGGAAGTGATCGGGCACTCTTTGCACGATGATGACAAGGTGAAGTTGATCAAACAACGGTTGTGAAGATTCGCACCAGACCGGAAGGAAACCATCAGGGATGAGATCACTAAATTGTTAGCAGCATGGGTTTATCAAGGGAGTATACCATCCCGAGTGGTTAGCAAATCCGGTCCTGGTGCAAGAGACGAACAAGACATGGCTTGTCCCAAGGATCCTTTCGGGCTCCTTTATATTGACCAAGTATTGCACTCCACTGCTACGTGCGAGCTCCTAAGTTTCTTGTATGCTTACTCGGGCTATCATCAGATCAGCCTGAAGGAGAAAGATTGCATCAAGACGTCGTTCATTACACCCTCTGGGGCATCAGGTTGAAAAACGCTGGTGCCACCTACCAACGCACCATACAGCGATGTTTCCACACTCTGCTCGGCCGCAACGTGAAGGCATATGTGGATGATGTCGTTGTGAAGACTCATGCCAAAGCTGACCTCATCATGGATCTGGTAGACACGTTCGAGAGCCTGTGGGCATATAGGATGAAGCTCAATCCCGAGAAGTGTGTTTTTGGGGTTCCATTGGGAAAGCTACTTGGCTTTATCGTGTCTCACCGAGACATCGAGGCTAATCAAGAGAAAATTGGTGCGATCATGAAGATGAAGCCCCCGACCAATCAAAAGGACGTGCAGAAGCTCACTAGATGCATTGTGGCACTCAGCCGGTTCGTATCCCGACTCAGGGAACGCGGCATACCCTTCTTTAAGCTCCTTCGCCGATAGGATAATTTCCAGTGGACAGCTGAAGCACAAGAAGCCCTCGAAGACTTCGAAAGGTTCGTCACTACATCTACAGAGCTGGTCCCGCCCATGCCCCAAGCGCCTCTCCTCCTTTACATCGGCGCCACGACTCATGTAGTCAGTAGTGCGTTGGTTATGGAACGGGAAGAGGAAAATTTCCCTCAGAAGGTCCAGCGCCCAGTCTTTTTTGTCATCGAAGTATTGGGCAACTCAAAGGTACGATATCCACATGTTCAGAAGCTTTTGTACGCGTTCTCATCACGTCACGAAATCTCAAGCAATATTTTGAAGATCACGAAATTTTTGTGGTCACATTTTTCCGTTGGGAGACATACTCCACAATCGGGAAGCCACCGGGAGAATCGCGAAGTGGGCCGTTGAGATTGGAGCCTTTGAGATAAAGTTTAAGCCTTGACTAGACATCAAATCTCAAGCACTTACCGATTTTGTTGTGGAGTGGACGGAGTCCCAGACACCAGCAACCAATGAGAATCTCGAGTACTGGATGATGTACTTTGACGGTTCACTCATGCTTAGAGGTGCGGGAGATGGGATTTTGCTCATATCTCCAGCAGGCAATAAGTTAAGGTACGCCCCTCAGATCATGTTTCCAGTCAGCAACAACACCGCTGAGTACAAGGCACTCATCCATGCGATTCGCATCGCCATATCGCTCAGCATCCAGCGGTTAATGGTTCGCGGGGATTCTCAGCTCGTGGTCAACCAAGTGCGAAAGGAGTGGTCTGCATGGGCGACAACATGGCCGCATACTGCCAAGAAGTCAGGAAATTGGAAGACAAGTTCAACGGTTTGGAGTTAACACATGTGCTCCGTTGTGACAACGAAGTAGTAGATGAGCTGGCGCGGATGGGATCCAGTCGAACACAAATGCCGATTGGTATCTTCGTCGAAGAATTGCGCAAGCCATCTATTAAACAGCTAGCCCCGCAAGACGAACAACAAGGAAGTCAAGCAGAAGACGAAGTCTTGTCCATCCACCCCGGGTGGACATAGACATACTTAGATTATATTCTCAAGGATGAGTTAACAGAAGATCGGAGCCTAGCCGAGTGCATCACACGTCGAAGTAAAAATTACAAGGTAGTCAGTGACGAGCTTATTTGGTAAAAGCAGTTCCGGGGTACTAAGACTTGCATATCCGAGCAAGAAGGCAAGGATCTGTTAAACGACATCCACTCGGGGGGAGTGTCAGTACCCCCATTTTCACACTCGGCTCAATGGAGATAAGGCTCTCGTGCTGTCGAAATGGCTGAAAATCAACATACGAGTAGCCCGCAGGCATACCAAGTAGGTTAACTCTCAGCTCGGGCTGCAAGGACAAGAGTGGGCTATCTCAATTGAATCGAGGGTGAGCTCGGGTTCCGGATATATGCTTCAGTAACGGCTCTCAAGATCAGCTACCTTTACACATATATCCTCATTTGGATCGATAGCACAACACATAAGCAAATGGTCACGACTTTATATTACAAAAAGGTATGGACTGCTGTCCATACAAATAGGTTTAACATAGTTCAGAGTGTACGCAGCGGATTAAATAGTTTGTTTCACAAAACAGCGGAAGATCGACATCTAGAAGAACAAAAGCCAGCGTGGTATGCCTCCCAACCCAAGGGCAACCGGCTGGAAGCTAGAACTCGGCACCGTGCCCACTAGCGTCGTCGTTCCCCGCTCGATAGTAGTACTCAAGCGTGGGATCGCTATAACCTGCAACATTGATCAGCACATCGGTTGAGTACAGATGGTACTCAGCACTATAAGGTACTTATAGCCTTGTTCATGCATAATTGATACCAAATGAAAGGCTAGCAACACTGTTTCAGCATAAAGAGCATTTGCAAGACGTAATCATAAATAGATTGTAAATGGCATTTGAAGTAAACATGTAAAGACTTATGGATCAACAGTAGTATCATCAGGTGTAACCTTATCAAT
This sequence comes from Raddia distichophylla, assembly GCA_005191435.1. Classification (NCBI taxonomy): domain Eukaryota; kingdom Viridiplantae; phylum Streptophyta; class Magnoliopsida; order Poales; family Poaceae; genus Raddia; species Raddia distichophylla. Next base: position 3,980,650 of record SPJY01031878.1, on the reverse strand, counting down.
TTTATCAACATCAATCCACAGGGCTCTCTCCACCCAAGGTCTCTATCCGACCATAACATCAACAGGACTCTATCCGTCCCCGGTCTCTGTCCGACCGACCACCACGAACAACCCTGTGCTCGGAAACATAACTCAACCAATACCATAACCAAACCCAGATCCCAAACCCAAATACTAGCAGCGGTGGGTCAGCTCAAGCATTCATCCCTAACCTGGGGACGCGGCTGTTCGAACAGTTCAAAACTCTGCAGAGGTGTACGACTTTGCCCACACGACACATCCCGTCGGACGCCGTCCGACAGAAAATCATGGCCATTTTTGTGCTTCGTCGAACGCCGTCCGGTGGCTTATCGGACGCGTCCGACAGGGTGCTGGCGCGAGTGAACGGGGCGCCCGCCAGGTGTTAGGTCGCTTGCCTAGCCGTCATCGGACGCGGTCCGGTGATGTATGTACTCCACCCAAACCCTAGCTGCCGCGCGACGTTCCACTCCTGGACGTGTGGATACCTTAGAGGCGCTGCCGCCTTCGCGGACGTGCTTGCTGATCGGCGACCTCTCCACAAGCTCGGGCGACCTCTCCCTGTCACGGGCGACCACTCGGCGAGTACCGGCGACCACTCGGCGAGTACCGGCGACCCCTCGGCGAGCCGGGCGACCTAACCCCAAGCACGGGCGACCCCTCGGCGAGCAGTCGGCGTACTAATCGGGGCGTGTTAAACCCTGGACAGCTAGACCCCGAAACTTCTCGACCCTGGGACAGGTGTAATTGCTCTAGATGGTTCGCTCAGTACTAACACCTGGCACTCTCGGAACCCCATGGGACCCACGGCTGATGTTTCTGGACCTGCGCTCAGTGGGACTCTGCAACCAGAGGGATGTAGTCGATCTGCTGAGTTGAGCCAAAGACGCACACAAGGAATTCAGAGAAACTAGGAAACAAAAGGTCCTTAACCTTGGTGTTCCAACTGTACGCCCTAGTTGCCATCAATTACCAAAATCAATCAGCCTCAGCCCATGGGAGGCTTGATCTTACAATCTCCCCCTTTTTGGTAATTGATGACAACATCTGCAAATCCAACATGACAAGGCACAAATACAATCTCTGGTGCCATGGGTGCTTCAAAACAATGCAAAGTACGTATAGACATGAGCCCCCCCTAAATCATTTCTCCCCCTTTGGCATCAATGACCACAAAGTAGCAAATCATGGGATAATTTAAGCGCTTGAAAACTCATCACATTTCATGAAGCAAAGCATCTCCATCAAAATCTCTATCCTAGGAGCAAAGCATCTCCTAAGCCTACCATTTGTAACCTTGTAGGTCAAAATCAATTCTCCCTCTTTGCATCCCAAAACATGACAATGCCCAATATATTTCCAAAACATGAATTTGCAATTATTTCTTCCCCTTTGGCATCAATGACCATAAAGTAGCAAAACATGGAAGTAAGAGCTAATTAAGCGCTTTGAAAGTTATACTAGTGCAAACACGCCCATAAGTCCACCACACTCAAAATCTAGCTATCTCAAAATCACAATGTCACATGATCAACTAGAGCAAAATTCAGATCGCCCGATCGGACGCCGTCCGGTTACCGTCGGACGCCGTCCGACAGAAGGTCAGGGCCATTTTTGTGCTTCGTCGGACGCCATCCGGTGGCTGACCAGACGCGTCCGACAGGGCGCTACCGCGAGTGAACAAGGCGCCCGCCAGGTGTTCGGTCGCTTGCCTAGCCGTCATCGGACACCGTCCGGTAACTCGTCGGACGCGTCCGACAGTGAGGATACCCGCCGTCGGACGCTCGCCAGACGCCATCCGAAAACTCCTCGCTGTCGTTTTTCTTCTTCATCGGACGGATCGGACGCCGTCCGACAGGGACGGTTCGTTTGGGACTTAGCCATTTTCGAGCTCTCTTAATGGGATTCCCTTGCTGTCGGACGCCGTCCGGTGGCGGTCGGACGCCGTCCGACAGGGGCGGTGTTTTCGGGACTTAGCCAAATTTTGGCTTGGTCTCTCCGGACGCCGTCCGATAATTATCGGACCCCGTCCGACAGAGGTCTATTTCGCACATTCCTTCGGACTTAGCTTCTCTCGCCCCCTCTCGTCATCACGCCTCGGATCTTGGGACACGTTTGTCGATTTGTGGACACGGCGGGAGGTTTGGAACATTTGGGCGGGAGGTTTCGCGCTCTCAAGTATTTCGGAGACTTAGCGGCTACGAAACTCTGGACAGCTGGACCCCGAACCTTCTCGACCCTGGGACAGGTGTACTCGCTCTAGATGGTTCATTCAAAACTAACACCTTACACTCTCGGAACCCCTATGAAACCCACGGCTGATGTTTCTGGACCTGTGCTCAGTGGGAGCCTGCAACCAGAGAGATGTAATTGAGCCAAAGACGCACACAAAGGAAGTGAGAATAACTATAAAACAAAAGTCCTTATCCTTGGCGTTCCAGCTGTACGACCTAGTTGCCATCAATTACCAAAATCAATCAGCTCATAGGAGGCTTGATTTTACAATCTCCCCCTTTTTGGTAATTGATGACAACACCTGCAAATCCAACATGACAAGGCACAAATACAATGTCTGGTGCAATGGGTTAGTTCACAAACATTGCATGCCAGCACAGCACAATACCAAAGACTAGACCAATGAATAAAATGCAATGTACGTGTAGACATGAGCTCCCCCTAAATCAATGCATACCACTTGATAGCACCACCACATTCTAATCTTCATCCTAGGAGCAAAGAATCTTCTAAAACTACCACTTGTAACCTCCACATTCTAATCTTCATCCTAGGAGCAAAGCATCTCCTAAGACTACCACTTGTAACCTCACGACCCAAAAACAATTCTCCCACCTTTGCATCCCAAAGTGATTTCAAAACATCGATTTGCAATTATTTCTCCCCCTTTGGCATCAATAACCATAAAGTAGCAAAATATGGGTTTAAGAGCTAATTAAGCGCTTTGGAAGTTGTACTAGTGCAAATATGCCCATAAGTCCATCGTACTCAAAATCTAGTTATCTCAAGGTCACAATGTCACAAGATCAACTAGAGCACAATTATGAAATGTGTGATTCAAGTTATTATGACCTAGAGCAAGTATAGGATGAACAATAGCAAGAAGTATCAAGAGTTGCTCCAACAACTCAAATGAGAGACATGATGCACCATAGCACTAGAAAATGCACTCTAATCTACACTTGTTATCACCAAGCCTATTTGAGACTAAATCATTTTGGCTGAGCTCATCTTTTTGAAAGATTTCACATTTTGCACTTTGAATTTTCTTAAATTTGCCATGTCTCATAACCATAGGCGACGTCACCCAGCATGACACTGAAGATGAGCGTCTCGGTCATTCAAAGCTCCCTCTAAGTTCATGCCTAGTGCAATGGCAAGCTATCTCATAGAGAAGACATTGGTGAGACATGTATGACCTATTTTGGTCTTATTCACATTTTAGCACATTTTGCAAATATTTGCAAATCTCTTCTACATTCCTTGCATCATGTAGGCCCCATTCATGAGTTCATCTTTGAGCTAAACCTAGCATAGGTACAGCAGTCTCAAACCTATTCAATTTTAGTCCGTATCCAGAAACAGCCACTCAGTAAATAATTTCTACAAAATCAACCGTAGCTCGGATAGAGAAGTGTTCTACAAGAAAGTTGTAGAGAATGTCCTGGCGAACAACTTTCATGTAGAACACTTCTCTATCCGAGCTACGGTTGATTTTATAGAAACTATTTACTGAGGGGCTGTTTCTGGATACAGACTAAAATTGAATAGGTTTGAGACTGCTGTACCTATGCTCGGTTTAGCTCAAAGATGAACTCATGAACGGGGCCTAGATGATGCAAGGAATGTAGAAGAGATTCTCTAAGGTTCTTACCAAGCAAGGGATGCCTTGCTTAGGATTAGACGTCCTAAGGATGGAGGGATCAAAGAGGATGAAACTCAACAGCGGCCTCCTTCTTCTTGTTGATGTCGCCTCCTTCTTGCTGCTGCCTTCCCCTCCTTGTTGATGCTTCTCCCAATGCTCCTTCACTCTTCCAGGTGATGAAGAACCTCCCAAGAATCTCCCTTAGGCTTGGGTACATAAGAGATGACAGCAAGAGGAAGAACTAAGTGAGTTCTTGCTGCTGTAAGTTCAGAACTTGGGCGGTGACGAAAATGAATTAGAACTCACCGAATCCTTCGTGCATGCAAATGCCGTCGAAGGTGTGGGGAGCTCAGGTGCTGGAGAGCTTGGATCTTGACATGCACAAGCTCTCACCAAGTATTGGGGTGGATTTGAGGGTGGAGAATGGGGAAACTGCTGCTGTTCTTCTCAGCTCGAGCAGCAGGAAGAGGGAGCAGAAATGAAGGTGTGGAAAGGTGGAAGAGGGCTGGTTGGGGCCTTAAATAGAGCTACTATGTGTGGGTGACAGCTGGGGCCAGGTCCCACCTGTAAATGAGGGGTTTCGGGTAAGGAAAATGGTGAGAAAAGAAGAGACGCTGCTGCTGTCCGAACGTCTCTGCCACTTGGCTTCACCCTGCGCTGGCGCTCACCACCTGGTGTGGTTCCACGGCTTCACTACGCCGCGTGGGAAAGCTGTCGGATGCACCGCCCATTTCATCCAATGAGAGCGAAGTCGCCGGGTCTTTGTCCGGGACAGAAAGAATAAAGGAACTAAACAGGTCCGGGCTGCTTCAGTAGCTTTTAATATGAGAGGTAGCCCTCCTAGCTCTACTCGGGCTTCTCCTCAGTCGGTTCGATTCCCCCGGGCTGGGTGTTGCCCAGTAAGGTTCAGTCGGGAGTGGTCGCCCGACTGCTTGCTCGCCACTCGAGCCTGGTTGGGGGAAGCTCAGCTTGGATAATAGATCACTTGGCTAGCCCGGTGGCTTTCCAGCCCGGCCAGCTAAGGAACGTACCCAGCGGGCTACTCAGAGTTGCCCGCCCAAGCCCGGTCAATATCTACCTCACCGTTCTGGTAGCTCGGGTGGCTGGTATTCTAATGGTTTTAGTTTAAAGTCCTATATCCCCACCGTATAGCCCGATGGATGAATGCATATATCAATGAAAAGTTTTAAAGAGCTGTAGAAAAACCAAATGAACACAACAATAGTATGCATGCTTAATCCAAAATGATAGCCGGGCTGTTACAGGGAGTGCAGACATCACGCAGCGTCGAGTTCCTAGGTAAGCAAAGCTTATCGAGATTGGTTCTTCTGGCTAACTGATGCGTCACATGCAGAAGATATAGTACGCAGATGTATGGGTTGCCAATTCTTTGCGCAGCTGATTCATATGCTGGCTCTGGATCTGCGAACCATACGAATCACCTGGCCCTTTGCTGTTAGGGACCTTGACATGGTGGGTCCCCTCAACCGGGCACAAGGTGGTTTCACGCATCTTTTCGTCGCCATTGAAGCCAAGCCGGTCGTCGACATCATGGCTTCCAAGGCACACGAGTTCTTTCGAGACATCGTCGTTCGCCTTGGCGTGCCAAATAGGATCATTATTGACAATGGCGTTCTGTTTTAAGAATAGCGAAATTCAAGATTGAGGCGAAGAGTTGGGTATGAAGATCTGTTACGCATCAGTGGTGCTCCCTCAAAGCAACTGGCAAGTGGAGCGTGCCAATGGATTGATTTTACAAGGGCTCAAAGCAAAAATCTTCGATCGGCTCAAGTCGTATGCCACGCGCTGGGTTAAGGAGTTGCCATCGGTTCTCTGGGGGGCTTAGAACGACCCCAAGTCGAGCGACCGGGCAGACACCCTTCTTCTTAGTGTATGGCTCAGAAGCGGTTCTTCCGGCCGAATTGAAATTTCGATCTCCGCGAGTTCAGAATTATGATAACCAGTCGGAGGAGGGAATATTAGAAGATCTCGGTCATCTTCAAGAGGCAAGGAAGCAGTAATGATATCCAGTCAGCCAAATAACTACAGGGCCTGCGTCGCTATCATCAACGCAATGTATGGGTTGTGCGTTCTCCGAAGGAGATCTGGTCATCTGAAGGAACCAGAAGCATGAGCATAAACTCTCCCCAATCCGGGAAGGCTCTTATGTGATTGATGAAGTGACTCGCCCAGGGGTTTATCGACTCAAGCGCGAAGACGGATCGGTCGTCCCCAACACCTGGAATATCGAACAGCTACGTCGTTTTTATTCCTAAATCTTGTATTTAGGTTTTTGTACAAAAAAATCTTGTTTGACTTGCTACTTAGCCATATGCGACTAAGCAGTAAGTCGAGGGCTACAATAAATAGTGTGCAGATTCAGCGCACCCTATCTTTTTAATAAAGTTGTTTTCTCTTTATATACGATTGTCGAATTTGAGTATCATGAAATTCTGAGTAGTGGCGCCTTGATTCGTAAATGCCAACGTTTAGTCACTTGGTATTTCTCGACCCTGGGACAGGTGTACTCGCTCTAGATGGTTCGCTCAAGACTAACACCTGGCACTCTTGGAACCCCATGAAACCCACGGCTGATGTTTCCGAACCTGTGCTCAGTGGGACCCTGCAACCAGAGAGGTGTAGTCGAGCCAAAGACGCACACAAGAAAATCAGAAGAACTATAAAAACAAAAGGTCCTTATCCTTGGCGTTCCAGCTGTACGGCCTAGTTGCCATCAATTACCAAAATCATTCCGTCCATGGGAGGCTTGATCTTACAATCCACAAGAGCAATTTGTTTTAAACTAATGGAGTTCCATGAGCTTTGATGAATTTTTATTGCAAGACCCAAAGTAAGCAAATTTGGGTGAAATTCACTAATGTGGTGGGCTGACCGGCCCCACCCTAGAGACCGACCCCATTTGTCAACCCTTATCTGGATGCTCCCTATTACATGAAAGAAAACAAAAGTTGATGCATGAGAAGTGTTGGATCAACGCCACTTGGAACAAATGGCTGGATGGGGGTGTCACTTGGATCAATGGGCCCACAACCTGCATGAGTGACACGTCTACATCGAACAACCGACTTGAGGAGCTAATCCAAGCCATCCAAAGGCTGAAGACGATGCATCAGAGGGCCAGGGACCTATTCCCTGAGCCAGCCTGCCCCACCCAAGGTCGGTCGGCGTAACCTCCAGGCCATGTTGCCTCGGATGCCCGGATAACCGTCTCTTGGATAAGTCCGGAGCATAGACGGTTGATCCAAGGGCCGGCTGGCCTCTCCTACACTGGCCGGCCCCAACTGTCAGCCGAACCACCTCAGTTAGCTCGAGTAGCCCACAAGACACCTTGACACCATAGGGTTTCTCGATTCGGTTGTGAGTACGGTGAAGTGAAAGAAAGGAGAAGCGAAGCTCTGCCACAGTAAATTAGTAGAAATAGGGAGAGAGGAGAGGTAGGAGTGCTAGATAGGTGCCACTCGGCCACTTGTACTTTGGGAATGGAACTCGTCTTCAAGTGAAATTCTCCTCTTCATCGGGTAACCCTGTAACTCTACTCTTTTATTTATCAAGTATCATTTAGTCTACTCTGTTCTTTTGTTGAGCACCTCGTTGACGCTAGAATAAGAAAGGTCTTCTCTTTCGCTGTGCTTTTACTGAGTGCAATGGTAAAAGTTGTGGTGTGTAGTGTAGATGTGGTGTCTAGACTATAGATTATCTTGACATACGCCCAACCCCACGATCTGTGGTAGGTAGCAGATGGTGATAGCCCTGTCTATCCTTTGCAGTCCACTAACGTTCGGGTGGCTCCGTAGAGTCTCCTGGGGACGACCGTAATCATCCAGAATTCTTAAGTGATAGTGGGTATCGCAGTGCTCCTTTGCAGATAGACTTAATAGTGAACTAAATTTTGCAAATCTTTAGTTATGTGAACCCGAGAGAAGATCCTCTACAGCCTCTTATCCCTTTCATCTTATCACTACCGTCCGTACGACATAGATTCTTGACTAATCCACTTCTCGTTCCTCATGGATTTGAAATGTTGGAATACTTCCGGGTGATAGCTACATCAATATCCGTATGCTTGTGGATTATTCTGTTAGACTAAGGACCGCCAACAGAGTGGACGTAGACAAGGTCGTGAAGTTTTTGATACGATAGACTGTTGCATATCTTGGAGAGTTGGAGTGGATGAAATTAAATGTACTCTAGTTGTGTTTATAGCCACTAAATGAGCAAACTTGTGACACAACACGTTTTGCAAGCTTTTGTAGATTTAGCATGTCCGAGCCCCTCATATTCCACCACAGTGCTGGCACAAGAAACATAGGGAATCAGATATTCCTGCTTTCAATGTTTTGAGTACCTTTATTTTGGTCGTTGGCAATAATTGTCCTTCTGGCAACCTCTCCTGAGAAATATCCAGAGTGCGTGCTCCACTCCTCATGCTCATTGAGAGCTGCAACCGCAGTTTCTACATTAGCAATCCTCTCAAACGTTGATCAGACACGCGACATCATGTTCATATGCCATCCAGTAATGTAGTTCACCATAGGGTTTTGAACACATGCTATAGTAAATAATGTAAGTTAGATCAATTTTAACATGATATGAATATTAGATGCAAGTTAGATATACCTATATCAACAAGCGTGTTATTAGTCATGCTGGCAAACCTTGGCTCAACAATAGATATGACTCTTCTAAAATCTTGTTCATCCAAGTTCTAGCCGAGCGCTTTACACATGGCTCTGAGTAAGACCTCACAGATGTTAGGGTGCTTATCTTAGTTTGCGAATCAAAGAAATGTATAGATGGGACCAACCACATGTATTGCCTTATTCGTATACTCCCACCAGACCAAGTTAGTCAAGCATCCATGTCAATACTTCCCTTATTGCGTCTTAGCATATGCGCTAGCAAGGAATTCATCAAAAGCCATCCTCTTTATGAATTCTCCTCTATGTCTGGAAAAGCTTTAATGAACATGTAGTTTGTATGAAATCTAGTTGCACACCACTTGTTCAACTCACCGCTAATGTGTTTCTTGATCATTTTATGTAATTTGTTAGAATTGTATAATCATCTGCACACTCGCCTAGCACTCTCAATCACAGCAAAGTGCTCCGGAAACTCCCCGATGTCATTTAACATCAAATTTATCATGTGAGCCATGCAAGACTGCCACACTATGTTGGGAAGTGCTCACAGATCAACCTACAGGCTTTCTTGTAGTTGGCTCCATTATCAATGATAGGTTACATGACATTTTCACACCCCACCAACTTGAATTCCCACATTACACCGAATCACAAAAGAAACAAATGAGATGAATAGAGTAATAGACTATACAACATACATATTCCATGAGTAATAGGTGTACCTTCATCAACTTCTGCGCATCTTTTGTTTTGCTTGTCATATCCACAGACTTGTAAAAAAACATCGACCATTGCAATATAGTGAAGTTCATGATGGCCATGCTTGTTCGTCTAGTCCAAGAATCAGACATTATGGATAGGCTAATGATGGGGGACGGGGTCCCGATCTTCCGAAAGGTATGATAAACTCGATTGGTGGAGAACTCCACGTTGACGATCCTACTTGATCAGAACCGATCTAGGCCTACAATCGCTACACCACTTTCTCCATTCGTTATCAACCACGCAAGCGCCCGATTGACCTCACCACAAAGGCTAGTTCCTGCAAGCGAATTGAGAATACATGCACAAATGAAGAAGAAGCAATATCAGCTCACAAAGTTGGGGTTCCACAAACCGAAGATCGGTGATACTGCGATGGTAGAAAATATCTAAGCAAAACCCAAGTCTAACAATGACGGCTACGAGGTTTTAATAGGCAAAAGGGGTGGCGGGTTTGGGGCGTCCCCCTGCGCGGGATACACGGGCCGAAGCCCAAAAGACTAGGTGACGCAACACCGGGCGGCACAACAGAATACCATCGCCTCTTGTTTCGATGATTGTGATCAACTCAGAAAATATTTGGACTTTTGACCGAATACGTTGGAAAGGTCTCGTCGAGGGCTTCTTCGTAATGTACTTGAACACCCCAAACGGAGTTGATATGCATCTGCTACGTCCGTTTGAAGACATACTGCTCCCCCGTGGCAGATCCAGACTCCAATTTGTGGTAAACTTGGTTTCCGAACCGTCTTGGCGCAGAGTACCATCCTCGCTGATCAACACCATGATTCCTAAGTACAAGCACAATATTGTTAGGTAGTAACTCGCTCTTGTCAATATTCTCTCGTGTATTAAGGAACGAGCTCATCTGATGGTTTAGTTGCCATGCCCATGTCCTTGTTATTGGTCCTTGCACAACGGGTGTTGGAAGAATGGATGCATTGGTAGGAGTGATGTCCTCATCATCCTCTCCCTCTTGACTTGTACTCGTACTGGACTCAAGCTCACGTTCTTCTCACAAGTATGGTCGCAAATCTGAAATGTTAAAAGTGGGGCTAACCCCAAAATCTACAGGCAACTCAAGTTTGTAGGCATTATCATTTATTCTCTAGCACCCTAAATGGACCATCCGCACGGGGAATCAATTTAGATTTTATTAACTCAGAAAAACACTCCTTGCGCAAGTGTAACCATACAAGATCTCTAGGAGAAAATGTTAATTCCTTCCTACCATGACTACCAGCAATAAGATATTTTTCATTCATGTTTTCAATATTATCTTTTTGTGGTCTTATGCAGTTTTAAAATAAATTCAGCATGTTTCTTAGCATCAAAATTAACCTTTTCAGATGATGGTAGAGGCAATAGGTCAATGGGAGCATGAGGATTGAAACCATACACTACCTGCAAAGGACTTACCTTTGTAGTTGAATGTAGCACACGGTTGTAAGCAAACTTCACGTAAGGAAGACACTCCTCCCACCATTTTAAGTTCTTCTTTAAAGCACTCGTAACATCGTGGGCAAGGTGCGATTCACCACCTCCGTTTGGCCATCAGTTTGGGGATGACAAGTAATAGAAAACAACAACTTTGTCCCTAATTTATTCCACAATGTCCTCCAAAAATGACTCAAAAATTGTGTCGCGATCTGAAACAATAGTGTAAGGCATACCATGTAAACGAACAATGTCTTTAAAAATAAATCCGCAATACGAGTGGCATCATCACTTTCATAGCAGAGTATAAAATGTGCCATCTTTGAAAACCGATCCACAACAACAAATATGATATCCCTCCCCTCTTTGTCCTAAGCAAACGTACAACAAAATCCATCGAAATATCCTTCCATGGAACACTAAGAGTAGGAAGAGGCATATATAAACCATGTGGATTTAATTGGGACTTAGCTTTTTGACATGTAGAGCAACGCGCCACAAAACGTTCAACATCACGCCTCTTCTTGACACCAAAGTGTCCCATCAGGCCTCCTCCATGAGCTCCTTGCAACAATAAAAGACGAACGAATCCAACTGGAATGCATAGGCGGTTAGCTCTAAACAAAAACCCATTATTGAGCACAATTTTATTCCGAGCCCTACCGTCCTTGCAATTAACCAAAGCATGTTTAAAATCAACATTTTGAGCATATTGTTTTTTAGTAGTGTCAAGTACTAAAATTCGACAGTCAAGTTGAGACAACATAACATATCTCTGGGACAAAGCATCAGCAACTACATCATCTTTTCCTTTCTTGTGTTTAATGATGTATGGAAAAGATTAAATAAATTCTACCCACATGGCATGTCTACCAATCAGCTTGTTTTGACTGCGAATATGTTTCAGCGATTCATGATTAGAGTAAATAACAAATTCCTTAGATCATAAATAATGTTGCTACGTCTTTAAAGTGCGTACAAGAGCATACATCTCTTTATCATACGTGGAATAATTTAAAGCAGGCCCACTCAATTTCTCGCTGAAATAAGCAATTGGCTTACCTTCTTGTATGCGGACACGACCAATCCCAACCCCCTTGCATCACATTCAAGTTCGAAAGTCTTACCAAAATCTGGTAGTTGGAGCAAAGGTGTTATTGTTAACTTCTCGTTTAACAAATGGAAAGCGTCCTCTCGTGATTGTCCCCAATGGAATGCAACACCCTTCTTTCTCAGTTCATTCAAAGATGCGGCAATGTTGCTGAAATCTTACACAAAGCCGCGGTAGAAATCGGCAAGTTCATGAAAACTTCGCACTTGTGTGACCGTTTTAGGAGTTGGCCAACTCTTGATCGCCTCAATCTTGGCTTCATCAACCTCAATTCCCTACAAAGTCACAACATAACCAAGAAACGAGACTTGATCGGTGAAAAATGTGCACCATTAAAAATAACACGTAGATGCTCGAGATGTTCAGAAAGTGACTTGCTATATATCAAGATATCATCAAAATGGACCACATTCATCAACCGCATTAAAGTACTAGTTGCATTTGTCAATCCAACAGGCATAACTAACCACTCATATAATCCAAATTTAGTCTTAAAAGCAGTTTTCCATTCATCTCCCAATTTCATTCCGATTTAGTGGTACCCACTACGCAAGTCAACTTCTGAGAAAATAGTAAAATCACTTAACTCATCAAGCATGTTGTCTAACTTAGGAATAGGATGACGATACCTTATTGTGATATTGTTAATGGTTCTACAATCCACGCACATGCGCCAGCTACCATCTTTCTTAGGAACCAACAAAATAGAAACAACACAGAGACTAAGGCTTTGTCGCACATACCCACAGTCCAGAAGCTCTTGGACTTGTCGTTAAATTTCCTTAGTCTCCTTCGGATTGGTCCTATATGCAGCACGGTTTGGCAATGTCACTCCCGGGACCAAGTCAATTTGGTGCTCAATCCCTCAAACAGGGGCAGTCCCGAGGACACCTCAGCAGGAAACACATCGTCATACTCCTGCAAAAGCTTAGTAACAACAGACGAAAAAGAGACAGGCATATCATCAAATGAGAATAAGGTCTCTTTACATATCAAAGCATAGCACAACGGTTCAGCAAGATCAGCCTTTGGCAGCAAAACACCACCCTTCAAATTCAATACCTTCGGTCTTAACAACAAGTTTGTTCTTATCTTTCTTTTGTGGAAAAAGGTTTTAGCTACTTGCTGATTTTCAGATCCTAAGGTGTTCTCCTTCTCCTCATTTTCTAGTCTTTTCCTATCAAATTGCATGATTTCAAAAGGAGTCATAGGAAGCAAAGTGATTTTCTTTTCTTTGTGCGTCAGAGTGTATGTATTATCTCTACCATGATGAGTGGCATTAGTGTCATATTCTCAAGGTTGGCCTAATAAAAATGAACAAGCTTGCATAGGCACTACATAAATTCATCATCATCATGGTATGAACTAATGGAAAAAGATACTCTAGTTGTTTGGGTTACCCGAACCTTACTACTGTTGTTGTAAAAGGGATATGCCCTAGATCAATCAAAGTGATGATTATACCACGTCTTTGTTCATGTACATATGATAAAGTTGTTTATTAGTTTCCTGAATAAATGTCATGACTTTGTCCATTAGGTACGATTTGATTGTGAAACACATTGTTAAGTGACATTATTCTAAACGGGTCCCTGATCTATATCATAAAGATGGTCTTCTCGATTCATCTGATTTTGAATCTTTTGAAACATGCGAACTTTGTTTACTTGGGAAGATGACAAATGCACCTTTGACCGGTTCGAGTAAGAGGATGTGTGAGTTGTTGGCCCTCGTGCATACTGATGTATGTGGACCAATGAGCTCCACGGTCAGAGGTGGTTATCAATACTTCATTACTTTCATCGATGACTTTAGTAGATATGGCTATATCTATCTAATGAGGCACAAGTCTGAATCTTTTGAAAAGTTTAAGGAGTTTCAGAATGAAGTACAAAATCATTTGGGCAAGAAAATTAAATTTCTACGGTCTGATCGTGGAGGTGAGTATTTGAGCCAAGAGTTTAGTGATTATCAAAAGAGTTGTGGAATTATTCCGCAATTGACTCCGCCTGGTAAGCCTTAGTGAAATGGGGTATCCGAACGAAGGAACCGGACTTTGTTGGACATGGTACAGTTTATGATGAGTCAAGCAGATCTTCCATTGTCATTTTGGGGGCATGCTCTATAAACAGTTACGTTCACATTGAACAGGGTTCCATCTAAATCCATTGATAAGACACCATATGATATATGAAAAGGGAAACGTCCCAATTTGTCTTGTCTTAGAATTTGGGTCTGTGAGGCTTATGTAAAACGTTTGACATCTGATAAAGCTCCACGCCAAATCGGAGAAGTGCTTGTTTGTGGGATACCCAAGGGAGACCGAAGGGTATTATTTTTATAACCGGGAAGAAGGCCAAGTGTTTGTCGCCTGAACTGGTGTCTTTTTGGAGAAAGAGTTTTCCAAAAGGACTAGTGGGAGCAAGGTGCAACTCAAAGAAATTTGGGAACCATCTGAAAATGTTTCAGCTCCTGATAGTTCTCAGCAGGATGAGCAAGGTGTTGCTGAACCTGTTGATGAGGTGCCAGCCCCACGAAGGTCCATGCGGGCAAGCCGCGCTCCTGAGAGGTTTATGTTCCTCACGACGGAGCAACGCGATGTGTTATTGCTGGAAAATGACGAGCCCAAGGACTATGAGGAAGCGATAGTGGGCCCGGACTCTAAGAAATGGCTAGAAGCCATGAGATTCGAGATAAAGTCCATGTCTGATAATCAAGTTTGGAACTTGGTTGATCATCCTGATGGTGTAAAAACCATAGAGTGCAAATGGGTCTTTAAGAAAAAGATAGACGCCGATGGAAATGTTTATATTTTTAAGGCACGATTGATGGCGAAAGGGTACAAGCAGATTCATGGTGTTGACTATGATGAAACTTATTCGCCTGTCGCCATGGTCAAGTCTATCCGGATCGTGCTAGCAATGGTTGCGTATCATAACTATGAAATTCGGCAAATGGATGTCAAAACGGCTTTCCTGAATGAAAACTAAGCGAGGACATGTACATGGTACAGCCCGAAGGTTTTGTCGATACTACTAATGCTGGCAATGTATGCAAGCTTAGAAAGTCCATTTATGGACTGAAGCAAGCATCTCGGAGTTGGAACCTTCGTTTTGATGAAGTGGTCAAAGGGTTTGGCTTCATTAAGATTGAAGATGTTGAGACCCATGTGGAGGGCACCCCGGTTTGATGATGAATATATGTGACAAGATGGAATTTGAAGTGTTTTAAAGAATGTTAAATGGTGCATTTGTGAAAATTGCCATGGAATTGGAACCGGACCATATTGTGCTGAGCTTGGGCTAGGTAATAGTTTTGGTCGGACGTGGTCTGGTGGAATTTGTTAAGCTGACACGTGATATGTTAGGGCTTCCTAATTGTGATGTCACGAAGGGATTATGATGTTGGAAATTTTGTGATGAACTAACCTTGCAGGTGAGGTAAGGTGTGTTGGTTTCGTGTGTGTTCACCTCAGTGAAGCAGGTGTCAGCTGGTACGTGGCTGACGCTTCGCGGGGATAGTTGGAGGCCGGTGCGTTCGAAGGCGTGCAGGCGACCGTGTTCGATGACCTGACGGTCACATGAGGTGGTGTACTCGAGAAGCTTAGCCATGGCAAGTAATCCGAGGCAGCTGGAGGCTACGGCGTCGGTAACCTGGTGGCGAAGTCGATCTTACCGGTGGGCCTAGGCTTGGGCTGGCGACCGAGGAAGCTGCGAAGATATGTGAAGAATATTCCCTCTC
Source organism: Raddia distichophylla (assembly GCA_005191435.1). NCBI lineage: Eukaryota > Viridiplantae > Streptophyta > Magnoliopsida > Poales > Poaceae > Raddia > Raddia distichophylla. The sequence continues at coordinate 3,965,040 of SPJY01031878.1, read as the reverse complement.
GGGAGTGTGTTTTGTAGTGTGTGTGTTGTACACCACTCATCATCAAATGAAGGGTGGAGATAGGCTCTAGGGATTAGGGCATCTCACCCTTGGGCTATAAATAAAGGGGGGAGGATAGCACCTCTTCCTCATCCCCTTAGAGCTAAAAATTTCAGAAATAGAGAGGGTGAGTTGGGTGTGTAAGGATGGCACTTAGAGTGCTTGTGACCACATGGAGTGTGGTTTGTAATCCCCCAATTTCTATGCAATGAAATCTCTCATCTTCTTGATCATCTTGTGTTCATTTGCTCCAAGTTCTTCCTCCTTTTGTTTTCCCCTTTTGGAGCTCTTATTTGGAGATGAGTCTTGGTGATTTTTTGCTGGTTCTTGATATTCTATGATGCCTTGAGGTTGCTAATATGATTTACCACACTCTTTGCAACCATATGAGAGGCAAGAGATCAAGTTCTTGACTTGTTGTAAATATGTCCAGAAACTTTCATCCGCGCAGCAGCCAGTATAAGATTTTTAGCAAAATATAGAAAAATCATTTTTGGATGACTCCATTTGAAAACGATGCGTGACTCATATACGCTCTGTGGAAAAATTTGAAGTCCACTGGTTTCTCCATTTGAGAGCTATGAAGTGAAAAGCAAACCCCAAACTTTCTGCTCGAAGTTCTTGACAGCTCATGGTGTTTGATTTTTCATATTTGCTGTGCATGGATTCTTGAGGAGATTTCTGGTGCAGTGCTTCACGACTCATGGTTGCATAGGGAGAAAAATTCTCACAATTTGTGGAGCAACATAAAGCCATCATCTCTCTTCTCCAAGTAGAAACAAACTCTGAAGAATCTGCTTTTGCTTTCCGGAAAGCAGTTTGTGTTGTTTGAATTTTCATTTTTTTTCTATAGAGATTTTTGATGATATTTTTGGCTGGGTGGCTCATGACTAATTATGGAATAGGGACAAAAATTCCCAAAAATTGAAGAGCACCAGAAAGCCACCATCCATCTCCTCCAAGTGAGAACAAATCTGTTTTTGCTTTTCTGAAAGCCACTTTGATCATTTGGCTTGATCTTCTTTTGTAAAGCAAGCTTTGAATTATTTCACTCTTTTGGACACTTGACAACTAGGATTGTGAATGCACAAACTCCCACATATTCCATAACTCTTAGTCATGCATGCTATGGGTACACATAATTGTCAAGTTGTTCGGGTTTTGATGAAAACGGTAGCGTCGAAAATTTGTAGCGTCTATTCACCCCCACTCTAGCCGCCTAGCTCGGGTCTTCAGAAGAAGAGCCTTGTATTTACAATAAGGCTAGTGGGAGCGCACTAGTATTTCTGGTCTTGTATGTAGATGTCATACTGTTAATCGGAAATGATATTCTAATGTTAGATGTTGTACAAGCTTATATGAGAAAGAGTTTCTCGATGAAAGACTTGAGAGATGCAGCTTATATTTAGGACGTAAAGATCTATAGAGATAGATCAAAAAGCTTAATTGGATTAAGTTACGTAGATTGACAAGGTGCTGAAACATTTCAGCATGCATGATTCCAAGAAGGGTTTCTCGCCACTGTCATATGGTGTAAGTCTCTTGCCTCTCATATGGTTACAAAGAGTGTAGCAAATCATATTACCAACCTCATGTCATCATAGACCATCAAGAACCAGCAATAAATCACCAAGACTCATCTCCAAATAAGAGCTCCGAAAGGGAAAACAAAAGCAAGAAGAACTTGGAGCAAATCAACACAAGATGTTCATGGAGAAGAGAGATTTCATTGCATATAAGTTTAGGGATTACAAACCACACTCCATGTGCTCATAAGCACTCTAGGTGCCACCCTTAAACACCCAACTCACCCTCTCTATTTCTGAAATGTTCAGCTATAAGGGGATGAGTAGGATGTGTTCCCCTCCCCCTCTATTTATAGCTCAAGGATGAGATGCCCTAGACCCTAGAGCCCATTTCCACCCTACATTTGAGAATGAGTGGTGTACAACTCACACACTAACAACACACTCCTGCTGTCCCCGTGAAACGTCAGCCACATACCCGCCGATACCTGCATTACTGAGGTGAACACACACAAAACCAACACACCTTACGTCACCTGCAAGGTTAGTCAATTACAAAATTACCAAACATCATAATCCATTCGTGACACCACAATCAGCAAGCCCTAACACACCACGTGTCAGCTTAACAAATTCCACCGGACCACGTCTGATCAAAACTATTACCTAGCATAAAGCTTAGCACAATGGTCCGGTTCCATTTCCACAAATGCACCATTTAAAATTCTTCAAAACACTTCAAACTTCATCTTGTCACATATATTCATCACCAAACCGAGATACCCTCCACATGGGTTTGTTGACACAAAAGTGAGTCAATTCTAGGATTTCGTCGCAACCAAGAACCCAGCGTGCCAGTCAATTTGACCTGTAAATTGACAAGGAGGAAATCGTCAGTGACCTAAGCCCTAATCGGCTTTAAAACTTAGCCAGATCAGGTTATATGCAATCGGCTTTAAGTAACCCGATTATAAGATCTATCGGCTTAATGCCTGACAGAGCAATTAAATGTAAATAGGCATTCAATTATAAATCTTCTATTTCTTTTTGGTATTTTTATATAATATTAGTAATAAATCTTTATATCAATTTATTAGATTAAACCGAGAAATAGATTGAACAGATTGGTCAGGCCAAGACAGTATTCAAATTTAAATCTAGATGTAAAACAATAAACCGATTTAAAGGTTCAAGACTAATATGGGTAGATGCAATGCTAATTGGCAAATAAATTCACATGTAAGATCCTAAACGAGGCATACACAAGATCGATTAAACGAGACAGTTGCATACGTCGGATTCAGAAAAAGACATATGAAATACTTGACAATCGGCATTGCAGGATAAACACACATTACAGATCGATTAAATCGAGACAGTGCAATATGCGAGAACATATTAAAGATCGGTAAATCCCGAGACAGTTTAACATGCTTTGTACACACGAGATCAAGATGATACAGCCATGCATACGGGTTACAAGAAGAGAATCGATTATCCCATCGAGATAGCTCTACCTGCGAGTTGAAGCCATTCGACGAGGTCGATCGGATTTTTGAAAGTAGTTGTGTTTTGTGTATGATGTATGTCTATTCTCGATACCTAAGGTCCTATTTATACTATTACAAATTCGATACCGATACGACCTATTTTACCGCGTCGCAAAAGATATCTTCCGATCTGAGCGTATTTCTTCAGGAGTCTTAAAACTATCGGTATTCTTCAATAAACTTTTCTTCTTTGCTGATGAAGCCCATTATCAGATTTAGCCCAATAATTCCGATGCATTTTGCCATTTTACCATATCCAATTTTTCTGCCAAATTTGGGTGTCAACATATATGCCCCTAAGTTTGGCAATGAGTATTCTCATTTGCCGAACTTCCAAACAAAAATCGGATTTTGCCAAACCATATTGAAACATTTCCCAGCTTTACCCCTGCAATTCTCACTTTAGGCCCATTTTGAGAACACGTGTAAGCCAAACAAGCTATATGGGCCACAACAGTAACACCGAAACCCGCGGTAAAATCCTAATTTTTACCACTGCTATAAATAGGCCTCCATTCGCTGTCACTTTCACGCTTTCCTCTGCGCACACGTATCTTGCATCGGATTTTCCAGAGCCCTTCAGCACTTCCAGCGCACAACCAAACCACTTCCAACTCTCAATCGGCAACATGTCTCAGGTATTATTCCAATGCTCAAACTCTGAAGCATTGTATTCTTTGGGACCGATAGGGGAAAAAGATCCAACAGCATTCATAGACCACTCGGTAGCAAGGCTCCCACTGTTTGCCGGTAAGCTCAGAATAAACAGCTGGAAATCGGCTTTTAGATTCTGGCCTAGCCCGATCAAGGGATATAAAGAATGGCTCATTCGGGTCTATGGCCAGAAATAAGAGCAATGGGATAAGTTAGGAATAACCGATGCCATCCTTCTTTCCTTATATCCCCCGCCAACAGACGAACCTTTTATGGCAGCGTCGGCTTATTTCTAGTGCGACAAGGCCAACGCCTGACATTTTCCAACTGGACCCATAAGCCCTACGCTCTTAGACGTAGCCATGCTAACCGGTCTCAGTCCCGATGGCGAAATGCTATCGGCTTTTGATCTATCGGCCACCCTCAAGCTGGTTCCCGAAAAGAATTTTGGTTGGCAACGGTACATCACAACTCATCAGCAAACGGGCGATGTAGAAGATGAAGAGCACATCGCCTTTCTAAACATGTGGCTCGACAGGTTCTTTTTTTTGTGGTCAATCACTTAGCCCCAGCAAGGTCTACCAAGGAGTAGCCGAAGCACTGGCAGCAGGTTAGAAATTAGCAATCGAAAAATACCTGCTAGGAGCCACCTATCGGATGATGCACGAGATCAGGGAAGGTCTCTGCTCAAAGAAAGCCGATTATTCAGTTGCCAATCTAGGTGGCCCTTTCTGGTTCATCTGCATGTTCTTGAAGCTCCAGATATACAACTCCCTCGGAGAACTGGATTTCAGTTTGGAATTTCCGAACGAGAAGGAATCCGATAACAAGGAGCGCCCATGCAGATCATACGGAGAGATGACATCAGTCAACAACAACAGAAGGCGATTGAACCAGGAAGATTTCTCTCATTCCATAGTGGCATTCTACACAATGTCTGAATCGGAATATGGTTTAGAACATTTCAATCCATACACCGATTTGAATAGATATCCAATCCCCTCATTTTTCCGATTGGCCAACACTCTAAAGGGAGAAGCCCTATCGGTATATAAAGAATTCATATCTCCGGGTATCTTCTTCGCCATTCTGAGCACGAGGACCCACATCAGAAAACCGTCCTATGAATTCTATCACCCGGCTGTGGTTGCTCGGCAATTCAACCTAGGGCAGGATATTCCCGATCTATTCATATACCGCCATCTGAATGCCAGAGAAGACCCGACCCCAAGTTCCATTTTCGAGAACCATATTTCAACACGAACGAACTAGGGACGACTTCTACGTCGTCAAAGAGCGTCAAGAAGAGTACTGCAAGAAAACAATGAAGTGTGCTTGAGACCATCGCCAAAAACATTTTTGCAACAGAAGGCGGAGCCGCAACCTTAATCGAACAGCTCATTGGCCAGAAAGAAATCTGCAAACCTAATTGGCCAAAAATTGCTGGCATGGCGGAACTCCCATCAGAATCGAAAACTAATAGCCTCGTTGGCGAGGAAGCCGGACGCCTTCACTCAACGGCTAAGTCCGCATCGGCTTTCACTCAAGGGTCCTCCCAACAACCCAAGAAAAGAGGTACAATCGGTTTATGGTATATCATTCCTCAAAATCCGATTTCTTAATCACTTTTGATTAACAGGAGACCAGAAGGTGAAACCGGCCCGAGGAAGAAATTGGCTGCCAAGAAGCCAAGACCACAAAAGGTGTGTACACCCGATAACACCGAATCTGTATGTGACATAGTAAGCACTTGATTTTTCCCCAAATTCTCATAACTCTCCTTCGGCTTTTAGTCTTATCGGTATTCTGATTCCAGGACACTTCCCCCTCCAGAAAAGGAAGGACGCCACACCTGCTCCTCCACCAGCATCGCAGACACCACCGGCCTTCAACCCCCAAGACGTAATTGAAAATCTCTTACTTTAACTCATGAAATCATTAAATTCTGATCCCTTGTAACTTTAAAAATTTCATCCTTTCAGTATATGTTTCAACCTCAAAACCCAGTTCGAGTAACTGTGGTATCCACGCAGGTGATAACATACGACGGGAAGAAAACCGATGAGCTGAATTTCGATCCATCCAGCATGGATTGGCTTGACGACGAACTGGATTTTTTATCTTGTCCGATCAGGACACCGTCTCCTCCAGTCGTCACCATTGAGCCACAAACCAAGAGCAATCGGTTTTCGCCAGACACCCTTGCCAAGCTAAAGCAAATGTGGGACCTGGTCAGCAACGAATTGGCTCTCCTAACGAATCCTTCTGCCATACGGGAGATAGCCAATTCCATCAAAGAGATTCTCCCACAGCAGGTGGTTTCGGCCATCCAGAAGTTGCTGCCCCTTCGGGAAAAGAAGAAAGCCGATTTCGATGCTGCATTGGATCGGCTCCATCAGAGAGAAGCTCTTAAAGATGCCGAAGCAGAATGGAAAGGGCTCATCCAAGATGTTAATGCCCAAAACGATAAACTCCTCCAGCTGAAGCAAGAGGCCGAATCGGCAAAAACCGCTGCCTCCAAAGCAGTTTCAAGGGTCAAGTCCCTGGAACAGGAATTGGAGAAAGCAAGGAAAGCCGAAGCAACCGCTCGCTCAAGCTTCGAGGAATCTAAATCGGCAGCTAAAGAGCAGTACAGCATCGTGAAGGCTTGCGGCTTGGCAGTGCTAGATGCCAAAAAGAAAATTTCGATTGTATCCGGATCAGTTGTGGAAGATACCGAGACTGTTAACCAAATCCGTGATACAATATCCAGCGCCGCCGCAGCAATTTTTGAATTTTGCGAATGATTGGCTTGCGAGCCGAAATAAACTTTCATCTATGTGTGGATCGGTATTTTACTGATTGTAAAACAATGCTTCACCTTGCCCCTTGGGACAAAAACAGTGAAGGCCTTCGCGCCTTTGTAATAACATTATTTATTTATGCAATCTCTTTTGCTTATATTAATTTTTTTTTTACTATAGACGATTCCTTAGAATCGGCTTTTTCCTCAACAGCAACGTGTTGAGCGAAACACCAACACCATGCCGATACAAGTGTTAGTCAGCATTTAAACTATAGGCGATTTGTTTGAAAATCGGCTTTATAAACACTCCTTCTCAAGCTCCAACCCAAACACTTGGATAATATTTCTTCAGATACTTAGCATTAATCGCTTTACCGAAAACTTGGCCCTCATGCTTTTCCAAAACATATGCATTTCTAGGAACAACCCGATTGATCTTAGACGGTCCTTCCCAATTTGGAGACCATGCCCCGTACTTAGGATCTCTAGAACCAATCGGTAAAAACGTCTTCCATACAAGATCTCCCACTTCAAAAGTTTTCGATACAACTTTCTTATTATAATGCCTAGCAACTCTTTGATTATCACGCTCAATATGCTCCAAAGCTTTTAGTCGAACTGCCACCATATCATCAAGTTTATCCACCATCAGATTCTTATAATTATCGGCTTTTACATTGTTCTGTTCCTCAACCCTCGTAGATCCGATGATAGCTTCAACCGGGAAAACAGCTTCTTGACCGTATACCAACTCAAATGGTGACACTTTCGTAGCTCCATGCTTAGCAATCCGATATGCCCATTGCGCATCCGTCAAAGTACTATGCCAACCTGGCGGCCTTTCATCTATTTTTCGCTTAATTAGCTTTATAGCGCTCTTATTTGAAGATTCTGCTTGGCCGTTGGCTTGAGCATAATACGGCGAGTAGTTGATTGTTGTGATTCCCAATCTTCGAGCATAATCCTAAAATGCTTCTGACATAAACATCGATCCCTGATCCGTAGTGATCGTCTGAGGAATCCCAAATCGGTAAATTATGTGCTCTCTAACAAAGTCGATCGCTTCAATAGCAGTTACTTTCTTCAATGGTACAGCTTCAACCCATTTAGTGAAATAATCCGTTGCCACCAAAATATACCGATGCCCCTTGGATGAGGAAGGAAATATTTCTCCGATCATATCAATTCCCCATCCTCTAAAAGGCCACGGCTTCACAATCGGATGTAAAATAGATGCAGTCGCATGCTGAATATTCCCGAACTTCTGACAATCTTTGTAACCTTTATAATATTTAAAACAATCCTCTACCATCGTTGGCCAGAAGTATCCCACGCGCTTCAACATCCATCTCATTTTATATGCTGATTGATGCGTTCCACATAGTCCTTCATGAATTTCTCTGATTGCAACTTTAGCCTCATCTTCATTCAGGCACTTAAGCAATAACCCATCAAAACTCCGATAGTACAATTTATCACCAATTAATACATACCTCTGAGCTCTTCTTTTAAGCTTCCTATCGGCTTTCCCCTGAGGATCTTTAAGATAACCGATAATTTCTGCCTGCCATCCTATCGGAACTGAATTCTCGATCGGAATGATTTCCAACTCCATGACCGGTAATTTATACCCTGACGCTTCTTGAGCTAAGTCATTGGCTTCACAATTCTCTTCTCTCGGAATATGATGAATCGTGAATGCACTGAAATACTTTGCCAAATCAGAAGCCCTTTCCAGATATTTCCGAAATAGTTCACTATGACACTCATATTTATCGATCATCTGGAAAACCACCAATTATGAATCCTCATAAATCTCCACGGCAATAGCTCCAGCTTGAATTAACCACTCCAATCCTTGAATCAAAGCTTCGTACTCCACTTGATTCGTCCTGCTCGGGACCATAAAAACACATATGAGCATCCTGCAAACCACTTGAAATATTGCCAAAAAAATGCAAAAAGTAAGGAAATATCCAAAACTCCCCCTCAACCAAAGAGTTATTCAGAAAATATAGAAGAAGGGATAAGAAAATGGAAATCCTCACATAAACAGCGTAAAAGCAATGACGAGACAGATGACTCTAAGGCCGAAACACACTCATCTACCCCCAATCTACAGAACTAGGAAAGCAATCCGATGGCTCGACTACTAGAGATAACAGATCCTGTCTACCCAGGGTGCCCAACACTTTCTAGACCTAAAACCCGTGGGTACTCATCTAGCTAGAGTAAAGGACATTGCTAGTCACGCATGATAGCAACCTATGGGGTAAAGAGGAATGTATAAAAAAGTGCTGACTCTCTATCCTGCCTTAGGACTAAACCCACCATGCCAATGCAAATGTAAGAAAAGAGAGCAAAAGCACAATTATACAAAACTAGCTCCGCCCTCAACTAGTAAGTCACATTTTAGCACAAATTTGGTTGAAGTTGCTATGTCCATATTAAGCACAAAAACTATTATCTGAACAACACAAGCACCAAATGAAGTAATACCATTTCAAAAGTAGGAAGCTAGAAAATGTTGCTCAAGCTAAGGGAGAAAAACGGTAGGCTACCAGAAAACAACTAAGTCCCTAAAATACAGAAAATTTTGGTAGCATCTTCCCTATAAACTGGACATCCACTCAGCAGACAAAAGAGTATAGAACATATATACAATCACAATATATGACAATATGATCACAAGGGATATCCACATACACACAAATACATGATCCACATCACAATCAGCACCGTGAACATGAAAGCAGTGCCACCACATGGGATCCAACGTCATCACACAAGAAAGTGACCACTCTCTCCCCCACACACCTCTCTCACCTCTGGCTACATGGTGGTGGAATGGCTTCCCCCTGTGCCTCCACACCCTCTCCATATATAGCTACCCTAGGGCATATTCTTCCCGAATATTCCGGCATCCCGGGAATATCCGGTACCGAGCGACGCAGGGCTCGAACCCGGGTTTTCTCATAGAGCCTAACCTATAACCTTTAGGGTTTTAACCACACTGGCTAACCCAGAACCGAACCAGGGTTTTACTGGGCTAATCTAGAACCAGCGCAGGGTTTTTCCACATCGTCTAAGCTAGAACCGAACCAAGGTTTTACCACCGGGTAAACAAAAACCAAACCTGGGTTTTACAACGGGATAACCCAGAACTTTCCGCGCAACTTACTCAGTCACCAGCCCATGCCTGGGCCCACCGGACTGACCAGCTTGGCCATCATGGTTACCGACGCCATAGCATCCAGCTGTCTCGGATCCCTTGGCATGGCTAAGCTTCTCGAGTACACCACATC
>SPJY01031878.1:3920578-3953419 GCA_005191435.1 Raddia distichophylla | reverse complement strand
GCTGGAGTTTGGTATTGCCAAATCTAGGCGTTGTTTCGACATAAAAACTTAAGATTTCTTGAGTCCTTTACAATCTCTTTTCAGATTACAGGAGATTTAAGCGGAACCAGTCGGCCAAGCATCTGACTCGATCGTAAAGCACTCGGGGGCTACTGTGGACTGCACGGGCCCCGGGTATCCTCTAGAAGGCCCGTAAAGGAGCAGATAGGGGGTGATCCAGGACGGTCGGCCGAGGATGGAAACCACTCGGATTACGCGCGAACTTGAGCCGCAAGAAAGGGTCCGAGTTTATGGGATATCCCCATGTAATTAGCAGATCCATGCATGCATTCCATGTAACATCCTAACGGAAATAGTTGCCATATACCCCGCGACTTACTGTAAACTCTATCCCCCCTGCACTATATAAAGGGAGGGGACAGGCGCCATCGGCACCGAATCCATCGAATCATCGGTAGGAGCATCATCTTGTATCCCGATCCACCAAATAATCCCAGAGCACAGGAAGTAGGGTATTACCTCCTCCGTTGAGGGCCTGAACCTGTATAACCCTGTCTTGTGCTAGCCATCTGGCCTAGTTCTTGATTAGCGTCCCCTAGTACAAATTCATTGCCGGCGGTGACCCCCTAGTTAGTCACCTGTCGACACTAGCTGACTATATAATATTGGAGATGTATGTAATAGATGGAAAATAAATTGAAATCTGTTATAGACTGACTATAATGTAGTTGCTATTATCACTTTGCTCCTTTTATTTACTGGTTATAATCATTATAGCCATCTAACTAAACACCATTGGAGATGTTCTACAGTATCTCAATGGTAGTGTCAATCACAAGCTATAGACAGGCTCCATGTCATCTATAGGTATCATATAAACAATCTTTTCAACTGGTTCGATATAGCATTGTCTCTAAAAATTAATATAGACCCATATATATGTAATAAAATGAATGCACCTTGTAATCCGCTATAATCAGGTTCATTGTTGTGCTTACACACTAAGTTACCCTTCTCAGAAAGCTCCGCAGGACCACCTATCACTACTCTTAGGCCGACTCTTACCTAACACTACAAGAATCCGATATAATTTTGTCGACCAACAACGACAAAATTGGAGGGTAAACCGATGAATTAGCATATTTTCATCAATTTGCCGATGAAATTGGTTAGACAAAAATAAAGTCGGTTTGTCAATAGCCAATGAAATTACATTAATTTTATCGGTTTGTTCCGACCAACGAAATTACAATTCTGATTCAATAATTGCTGACTCGTGTTGACATTGCTTGATATTTTCGTCGGTAAAGCCAACGAAAATAATGAAATGTCAACACGGTCATACGTTTATTAGTGATTACAAGTTATTTTCAACCGCCACGGTAGAATTTTTTTTTAAAAATGTAAATATTATAAAAATCCCCATAATTCATAGAAAAATCTAATAACTTATAGAAAATTTCACAAAATTTGTAGAAAAATGTTGCATCATCATATAATAACATATAATCCATCACAAGAAATAATGGTTTGCACAAATGTAGATAAAAGTGGAGCCGTCAAGAGAGATGGGTGCCAGAGGCACCCGTTGGACTCACATCTCTTGACCTCCCCGAGGAACCGTCGAGAGAGATACGGACAATGAGCACCCGCGAGGCCCATCTCTCTCGACCACCCCGTCAAACCGTCGAGAGAGATGGGCGTACCGGCACCCTTTGGACGCATCTTTATTGATCACCCCATCAAACCGTTGAGAGAGATGTTTCGGGCCGACGATTGGACATCTCACTCTCGACGGTTTCAAGGAGGATGGAAGCCGTCGAGAGAGATGGGGAAGGGGTGGGGGAGAGGGAGAGGGTGCCTGTTACCTAGCACGCTCTCAACGACTTAGTGTCGGTTGTCGAGAGAGGTGATATTATAGATCTGTATTGAGGCTTGGGGACTTGTACAATGTAGCACCTAGTCCCCAAGCCCCGTCCACTGCCGCTGAAGCTACGGCCCTGTCCTTCGCGGTCGCTCACCGCCCCCGAGATCCAACACCACCTCCTCCTTGTCGTGTCATCCCGTCCTCTACCACCGCATCGCCTCACCCCATCACCAGTGCCTCCTCCCGGCCGTACTGGCGTCGCCTCCTCCCTGCAGCGCCGCCCCGTTCGCCACAGTGCCACAGCGGCCTCCACTTGCTATCCTCCCTAGCCCTAGCCCATCCCGCGCGCCTTTACTCGTCTTTCCTCATGTCAGCCCTGCACTAGCCCTAGCTCCCACTGCCACAACCTGCACCACCTCCCAGCCTCGCCGCTTCTCCCTTCCCCTCCAGTTGCCTTCTTGGGAAGTCCATTCTCTACTGTTGCAACTTCCGATTGCACCGCCTTTGAAATGTTCGGAATAGTCCCATATGAGGGCTCCAGCATTTTTAAGGGTGAGGGAGCACTTGCTCATTGAGTTAGATTTTTGGTAGGAGGTGAGTTGGGCATGCAAGTGTACTGTAACCCAACAACATGAAGCCCGAAAGCGCCAAGCATAGCTGTTTGACTGAACGGACGTCCCTTGCCTGCCGCACACACTATCATCGATAGTACTAACACATCACCTTCCGCCGCAACCACTATGTTGCTAAAGTCAAGCCCACTATTGTTGTCACTTCCAAAGGTCTTCACCGATCCACCTCTTCGTGGAGCGCTGTCGTCCCGAACCAACATACTACACAAAAAGCCTCAAATGTGACCGTACATTTGTGTCTGTGCAGAAATTGTGGGGCAGGATGAAAGCATCTGTGTCGGTTCTAGCCACCGGTTGTCGAAGCGCCGTCTCCTTACTCGTCCTGTGTGCGTTGTACTGACAACACAACAGACCTGGTCATGTGAGGAGAAGGGTGCAGTTTGGGTATTAGGCTTTCCAACAATGTGACCTAATGGTTCTAACCATGATGGCATTTAATTAAGGGATGGTGCCCAAAAACGAAATGGTGTATGAGATTGTCATGCTTTAATGATATGGCACGGATGGAATTGGACACTTTTGCAGTGGTTTAAAAAAGGCAAAATAATCACCCATATTATTACTATATAGTTAGAATATTCCCTCTACCATGCATATATGTTTACAAAAAAAAAATCAAGAGCTGAAGCTGCTTAAATTTTAAAACAAGAACGCGCGCCACAACTTTAATTTACTAAAAACTAAAGCTAGCTTGCTACTCACGTGCGTAATGTGAGGATCTATCCAAATACATGAAGGTATATTATAGTTCCTGTTAGGATATGCGTAAATGAAGATCACGAACGATACTAGAAGACACGATGTTTGGTAACGCAGTTCAGTTTACATCTACCTCTGCGGGGATCTGACTATGGGCGCTCCTCCCCAATCCATAATAACGCAACATACCGGCTGACCTGATCACAGCCACATGCAGGCCGCGGACCTCCTCACGCCTATGCTACTATTATGAAGTCATCATCTTTGGTTACACCAGGGCTGCCCCCCTTTATAAAGTGAAGACCTGGCTAGAGTCTGACTTAACTCTAAACCAACCTTGCCTATTACAACACAGAGTTCATGTAAACTACTTGTACACATATTCGACATAAAACGCAACAAACTCCACTTTAGAGAATATGATCTTCTCCACCCTAAAGTCGTTCCAACGTCTTTCGCAAGCCCTATACCCATCCTCTGGTTGCTTTCTTCGCAGCTCACGTCGAACCGCCCGATGAGTCCACCTCCTTGGACCTACCGCCTTCTGGAACAAACGCTGACTTAACAACATCCAGCTCAGCAACTCCACCTGCAACAGTACTCCCTGCACTTGAAATTCACAACTCCCTTTGTAGCATGTACACACATGCGATGTTATCATCTTCTCGATTATCACCATTACCTTCCGAGCCATTTTCAGTCACTGTCAAAAATAGCACTAGCCCCTTCCTTTTGTCAGCATCATCTTGCCGACCACGGTTTGCACTGTCCCGATCCATCCGCCATCTAGAATAATAGACCCTGGTCTCATCTCCATAATCCGTTCTCCAACTTGTACAGATCACCATCATAACCGTTTGATCTGTTCACCTCTAGGCACATATCGCTGCTAACTTCACCATCAGCCAGTTTGACCTCTTCGGTCAAATCACATCACAGTCTTCCCGAACGCCTCCCTTCAAACCGGCCTGATTATCCAATCCCGAACACCGCGCTCACATTGGCTGCCTTTTTATTCGACAGATCTGAGTTCTTCTTGTCCTGAAAAACAATCTTCTGCTACTACTTTGGATGTTTGTTGAATCCACTTGTACCTACTTCATTTAGACCCAATCTTTTAGCCATCGAGCAGGCTTCCCAGCCCGTCACCACGCACCACATCGTCCGTACACGGCAAAATATGCCGCACCCTGGCTATCCACATCCACGACACAGCTTCGCCTCCAGTGTCGTGATGCAGCGCCTCCCGAACAACATCCAGTCGCATCACTGCTTTTGCCGTTCCAATCTATCCAACATCCTTCCGCGCATGTTGGTCTGATTGCGAACGCCGAGGTCGTCGCCATTGCTTGTCTACATTGTCAGCTACTTTGTCGGCCTGATCGCCACGTCTAGTCATTAACTGCCAACGGTAGCCCATCGAACGGTTCGAGCCTCCTGCCCGAAATGTTCGACACCACTGATTGAATTGTCAATCGACACCATACTCCATCTTGCGCTGATGAGGCGTTTTCCGCGGCGCCCGTGTATGCATGAACCTCGTGTCACCCCTTAGACTTTCGTTTGGCCAACCTCACCAACCTTGCTCTGATACCATCTATTAGGATATGTGCCAATGCAAGATCACAAACGACACCAGGAGACACGATATTTGGTAACGCGGTTCAGCTTACGCCTACCTCTGTGAGGCTCTGACTATGGTCGTTCCTCCCCAATCCATAATACTGCAACATACTGGCTGACCTGGTTACAACCACATGCCAGCCGCTGACATCCTCACGCCTATGCTTGTATTATGAAGTCGTCATCTTTGGTTACACTAGGGTTGTCCTCCTTTATATAGTGGAGACCTGGCTAGAGTCCGACTCCAACTCTAAACTAACCCTGTCTATTACAACACAGAATACATATAACATACTTGTAAACATTTCGACACAAAACATAATAGTTCAGTGTACGCATCGCTTGTTAAAAGCTTGGGTACCGATTTTTACATGAATACTTTGACTCACGCGGAAAAACAGCAGAGAGGAGGCCTACGTACTCTCTTCCATGTAGACGTTTGTTGTTACTTGGATCTTTCTTTCGCTTATTACCGTCGTTCTTCTAGAAACTAATTAAGCTAGCTAGCAATAGCATGCATGCAGCTCCAAATTAAAGAAAGAAAAAAAGAAAGAAATTAAATAAAAGGTCGATCGATTCGCAGATCTAACAAAAGCGTGAAAAAGGCAGTGCCTTTGCTCAAAACAAAGGCCAGCGCTAACAATGCATCTGATTCCAGAGTACGGCGCGCAGCTTAATTAACAGCTTAATGCATCTCAATTATGTCTGCATCGCACAAATTAATCAATCTAGCTAATAGCTACCGCGAGCTATTCAAAGGGTATATATGTATACAGAGGGAAAAAATAAAAAATTTTCTCCACAAACACCACACAAGTTACTGCATGCATGAAGTTTCAATCGGCACATTCATCCATCGACAGTCGCTCTCTCTCTCTCTAACCCCATATGCATGGCCCATTTGTGGTAGGCCATATATGTAGCCTTTGTATCCAACTAAACTTTAGATCAAGCCTTTGTCCCAGTTTTAATCTTGTTTAAACGCCTATGCCTCGACTTACGTAATTTTGATTACGTATACATGCCTTCCTCAGCATCAGCAAATTTATTATTGATACCAAGTTTAGCACATGCACTATTACTAGCTTTGCCTCATTAATAAGTTATACACCCAGCATTTCTAATTAAAATTTAACTACTTTTAGCTAGTTGCCTTAATTAGCAGCGCACTAATGCTAAATCCAAGCAAATAATCATGCTTCCTCATTGTCCCTACAAATAAAATTGTAAAGAATATACGTACTAATAAATAAAACGTTTCTTTGGGGGAAAATAGGGCCAATTGAATGCAATTTAAGCTGTGGTCTTCTTTCAAGTTGCAAGCACTTTATAACAATTGCATAATTAAAAAGATTCATATTTAAGAATTTGTCACTAGATGCGCTAGCTCAAGTAAATCACGGAAAATTATAGGTGCATGCATGATCTACCTTGCTAGATAGATATGAAGACAAAAACAGAAGTAACGGTGTTGCTTAAACCCAGGCGACTGGGACGCGCTGCGCGCTCGAGCCACTCCCCAGAAGTAATTATTTGACGTGAATTATATTATACACTTCATTTTTTAGCCAAATTAATTTTAAAAATTGATGTTACTGGCAAATTGTTTACAGTTGCAGATTGAAGTTGTTTGGTCTCTTCCCAATCCGGTGGATGCGTGCATGGTCTGATCTAGGACAATCTGAGATGTAAGTCCCTCAAGAGAACGGCTAAATTAACCGACCATGCTGAGTAAAACTTTCCCTCATCTTGATTTATGTAGATCCTAGCTTCACTGATCTTAAGATGCATGCATGCATATGCTTCTCCTAATTAGTCCTGAAACTTTACATTTCCTACATGCATGCTTCATTCGCCCTTTCTGTTTACCGATTTAGAGCATGAGCAGCAGGCTCCCCATCAGGTGCAGCCTGCATCACACACGCGCGCAGGCGAGTACCAAAATTCGAACAAGCAGACTGTGGCGGGCGGGCGCACGTGTGATTAACGCGTTGATGCCGGCGCGTGACACCGAGCCTGCTGCTCATGCTCTTACATATTACTGTTCAGCACGCACACACAATAAGGCATGCGCACATCACATGTTAAATTAGTCTGTTAATCTTTTTTATGATGGATTTTATATATTATAGTTTAAATTTGTAAACCGTTTGCTACATATTATTTTGTTAAAACCATATGGGTTTCCTTCATGCTTCAAAAAACTGACTGCCGGATTGGCCGGCCAACATATATGACAATACATATTCGATCGACATATATAATTAAAATCAATGGTTTGTGAGATGTCATGCATTCATTAATTTTGCAATATGTTCGTAATAAGTACATAGGATCAATGTGCATGCCTGCAACGCAACCATTTGAATATTTGAACATTTTTATTAACGTGAGTATTTGTACAACCATTAACTTCCAACCATTTTTTCTAGTTTTTCTCTTTTCCTTTGTTTTGACTCATGTTGGCTTATATACACATGGTCTTTTGAGTAATATGTGTGAGGGTACCCTCTCCAGTCTTTTTCTCAAAAAAAAAAGTGAAAAATGTACGGTCCAATTAAATCCTTTTTAAGTTAGAATTGGAGGATCTCATTTTATGTTCATGGCCTGCTTATGAATAAACCAATCACATGCATATATGCATGTATATCCTCATAAATATATATAATTTCTCGCCTGTGCTAGATCAGAATTGTTTGCGTTAATTTGATCTCCGTCTTGCGCATGATCAAATAATTGGAAATAAAAACTATTATACAATAATTGTCTCAGCTATCTACTATAGATTGATATCCAGCTAGCTCATGTATCCCATCCAAAACTATCTTCCAGCAATATATAGCTGCTGCCCTTAAAAAAGACAAGAATTGAAGAAGAAATGGAAGAAGGGTGCTAGATCATGTCACTAATTCAAGCACCATGCAATTGATCATCACGTACGTTTATACATGACTTTCTGATCAGCTCATATCGATCTGTTCACTTCAATTGAACACCGGCCTGCAATTAAAGCAACACACGCAACACTCGGAATCCAAACATTTATATCCATATTCCATCGAATTCGATGGGTCGATCTCTAGGTTGTGCGAGCGTATATCGACCAGTAGCTGCAGGTGATGGACGATGCATGCATGAATGATCAGTAAGTAGTATTAATTCAGTGGGTACGTGGTGAATTAACCCTTGTTGCCACCTGATCGGCGCAGATCGTCGCCGCCCTTGAGCATCTCCTGCAGCACCTCGTCATCCAGGTACTCCAGCTCGATCACCTGCTGCTGCTGCTGCCGCCGCGACGACGACGACGACGACGACGACGACGCGCCGGCGCCACGGACGTAGTTGCGCGCCTCGCCGGGAAAGTTGAGGACGGCGAGATGGCCGCGCATGGCGTAGGCGGCGCGGTCGTACGCCCGCGCCGCCTCCTCGGCCGTGTCGAAGGTGCCGAGCCACACGCGGACGCTCTGGCGGCTGGAGTCGCGGATCTCGGCGGCGAACTTCCCCGACGGGCGCCGCCGCACGCCGCGGTACTTGGTGGCGTCGCCGCCGCCGTCCTTCCCCTGCCCGTCATCCTCCATGGCCAGAGTGCTTAGTGCTAGCTAGGCAGCTTGACGGCGATGGAGATGACTAGCAAGAGGGATCGAGAAGGTATTTATACTCCATCCACTGACTGCGCCGGCCTGTAGTGAGGTGAGCTGAGCTAGTAAGCCCTAGCTAAGTGATCATCTTGGACGACGAAGATGGAGACGACTAGTCGAGGATGCGGATTCTCATTCTCCCTGGGTGAGGAGTGAGGACAGAATAAGACCGATCCATTGTGGTTTGTGGAACAAGGGGCCCTCTCCTCTCTCTTGATCGCTGCTTAATCGCTCACAATATTAGTAATCCAGTACTACGTATATAAAAGTATATTAGCTAGTTGTTGATCATGATTAAAGGCAGCATGCAGGTTCTATATATATAGTTTGCCTTGAATGCCTTGTATGTGGACGGTCATCGATCGGTGAGGTCTTTCTTTAGCTTCGGGAGACGTACTGCACGTGCCTATTTACTAACCACGGGAATTAGCGAGCTAATTAATCCGGTACGCCTCACATTAATTCTCCGGAAAACTGGCCTGCGTTGAATCACTCGGAAAACTGCCAAATTCTCTTCTAAATTATACTACTGTGGCCATTGAATTGATTTCAACCCATGCATGCAGACAGCATATATACGCAGCTAATCTTAATGACTTGCAGCATGCGCATGCGCATGCAGTGTCTACTCTTGGTTTTCTTTCTTTTTATATAATTAGGTTTTTTTATCGAATTTCTGTAGAAAGAGAGAGGAAATATCCTTTCTACTCTCTCGTGTACAATTACTCTCTCTCTCTGTAGCATCTCACAAAGTAGGGACTATGGCCTTGTACATTTCGGTTTAGTGTAGCGTAGCGTAATGTTTCAGTAAAATTTATCTTTTTTATATATACTATTTGGTGAGGTAATTTGTAATATTTTTCTTGGGTTTTTAGTAGTACTCTTAAAGATTCGAAAATTATTTTTAATTTTTTTATAATATTTAAACCTCTCCTTAAATACTCTCAAATTTTACTGAACGCTACGTTAAGCTGAAATGTACAAGGCCTATATATATCTTGAGTAAACAAGGGCATCTACATGCAGTATATACGTAAAAGAAATACACCAATGCGAAGCATACGTATGGAAAATTTTGAAGAAATTCTATAATTTCTACCATATTTCATATATATCGTCTTATATATATACGTACATAGTATGTCTAAAATACTGTAGATACCACCTAACAGTACTGGTCATATATATATACATGGATCAACTGCATAGAACTTCATCACTGCCTGTTCGGAACTGCTATCACTGTGGTTTTCTAACCGCTAATGAGATTGATCGAATTATTATTAATGCGTCTTTGAAATAGATTTGGACTATATATGAGCTTAACATAATCTATATATGACTACCTACAAGAAAAGAATTCTCTCAAATTGACCAAGCATTCACTACAGGAAACAAAATCAGTGTCGGCGGCCGGAATCCCGACGACATACCAATGTCGGCGGTCAAAGATAAACCTGCCCACAAAGGAACATCACGGCTGGCTATGTCATCGGCCTAAACAAAACCGCTGACAATAGTCGCAATTAATACACTGCGCGTCCGCAAATTTGAATTTCTGATCCCGCCAAAGACGTTTATGTCATCGGTCATATGAAATTGCTGACCACATTGTCTCTCACATTGACGGTAAGTTAACGTTCCAAACAGTTGCAGTTAAGTTTAGTAGAAAAGTGGGTGTCTCTGCCATGTGGGGACAACAAGGGAGAACTCGCGGGTAGGGCAGCCAGGAGCTATGTGGTCAGCTAATATAAAAACCGCCGACACGAAGACCAAACAATAAAATAGAGATCAAGGTAACTCTAGTGATAGTATCTCTACTATTAAAAGTGTCTTATGGTGAGCGTTGAGTGGTGACCCCTACTTTTAATCTTGCCCATCGGTTCTTCCATCAATGTTTGTGCTCGCTCGTGGCTTAAATTCCCAATATGACGATTCGGTTCACAATCCAATCTGACATAATCCACAATCCAATATGATTCCAACTCCGCAATTCAATCCAATCACACTAAATGTTCTTTTCCCTACTTTGAACTCCATGACCATCCCAACACCTGGCCGGCCATCGCCTTTTTGGAGCACGACTATTGATTTATGAACCAATGGTCAACATAAAAGGTAGGCTTCATCATATACCACCTTTTACCACTCACGCTTTTTAATAGTAGAGATCATTGAATTTTTTTTAAAAAACAATTGTAGTGAAGAACGTGCACTCAGCTAGTTGGATAATGGTATGCATCTGACAAGAATGGAGTTACTGATATATCTTTGGAATAGACATAGACAATGTACCATGATCTATGTAATATAGATATATATGTATGAAAAAAGAATTAATCTTCTTATTAGACATGAACTATCATCTACAAAAAGGCTTTTAAACATTAATTACACATATCTATCCATGCGAATTAAAAAGAAATTTATAAAAAAATAATAGGAAAAATCATTAAAAAAAGTTTGTATCAGCCGCAACAAAAACAATATAGAAATTCAAAATAAAAATAATATAAATAAGAGTTTATGTTTCAAGAATATTAAAAGAAAGAGTTCATATCCACCGCGCGCAACAAAGAAAGTTTCATACACTTGGGATAGAAAATAATAGGAACAAGAATCATATCAAATTAAAGGATTGATGCAAAACTAGCCGTGTAAGCGCATGATCGATGCACCATGCTCGCTAACCTTGATTTGAGAGCAATTTATTGATTAACCTTGAATTGACAACCGGACGAAGGGAGGCTGGCTTGAAATCAAGAGATGACGGTAGTTTATAGGTTAGTGGGCCGATGAAGAATGAGCATAGGCCTTGTACATTTCAGCTTAGTGTAGCGTTTCAATAAAATTTATCTTTTTTATATAGCTTATTTGGTGTAGTAATTTGTAATGATTTTTCTCGGATTTTTAGTAGTACTCTTAAAGATCTAAGACTATTTTTTAATGATATTTAAACCTCTCTTTAAAGATTTCAAATTTTACTAAAACGCTACGGTATGATACCTTAAGCCTTAAGCTGAAACATACAAGGCCATAATTGGGTTGCGATCCATGCATGTGATCTGTGGCAGCACATATTGTATTCCGTCAAATTTAAAGTCAAAGTCCAAGCAAGATGGATGTCAGTGGGTGTGAACGTGGCAAGGAATTCAACGCGGCGACGCGCCGACACTGGCTGGGATGGGAGTCAAAGCGGCACACATTGTCGTTGACCCCATCGTCACCTTCCCTGCAAGCTCAAGCTCAAGCTGAAGCTGAAGCTCAAAATATAAAGGATGCATTGAACGCTGCATGCCATCGTTGCGCTTGTGGTGTGTACGCCGGCGGCCATGGAACAGGCTAGCTTCATGGTGGTGTCCGTCTCCGTGGTGGGCATCCTCGCCACCACCCTCCTCCTCCTCGCCTACTACGTCTTACTCACCAGATGCGGCGCCGCCTCCCGCGTCGTCGTCGTCGTCCCCGCGCCCGTCCGCCGCGGGCTGGAGGAGGCGGCGATACGGCGGATCCCGACGTTCCGGTACCGGAAGGAGCAGAATGAGGTGGCGGCGGGCGAGTGCGCGGTGTGCCTGGGCGAGCTCCAGGTCGGCGAGAGGTTCCGGCGGCTGCCGCCCTGCCGCCACGCCTTCCACATCGACTGCATCGACGCCTGGCTCCACGCCACCGCCACCTGCCCGCTCTGCAGGGCCGCCCTCTCCGCCTCCCTCCTCCTCCACGATGCCAACATTGCCGCCGGAGAAGCCTCCGCCTCCGCCTCCGCCTCCGCCTCGGTGGTGATAGACGTCGCCGGCGACGGGTGCGCTGCTGAGGAGAGCAGGAGGCCGTGCCGTCAGCCGATGAGGAGGTCGCTGTCCATGGACTCGTGCGGCGAAAAGCACTTGTTCCTCGCCCTCAAGCAGCGGCCTGCGACTGCGGCGGAGGGCGTGAAAGAGGAGACCAGCGCCGCCGCCGCCGCCGGCGGGAGGCTACGGCGTTCCTTCTTCTCCTTCAGCCAGCGACAGGGCCGGAGTGCCATCTTGCCCGTGTGACCAACTCAACTCAACAGATTAGATTAATTAAGAGCCATGCATCCGATTGTGATTGCTCCACTCAATTGTTCGTGCTTGTAGATAGCCTCTTCCGCTTCCGCTTCCGCTTCCCGATCGTTTCTTTTATTTCAATTGCGCTACACGGTGGAGTGAAAGGCTTGGGCTCCCGCCTCCTTCGTAATGTACAGAATGAGGCTTTCTGGGCTAAATTGGACAGGCCTGCTGGGCTGGCTAGTCTGGATGAAATGGGCCATTGATTGGCCGTTACATGTATCGCTGGACCCATTAATTCACTATTTATATTCAAAGCAAAATATTATATTGTCCCCACCATTACATGAAGATGAAGCGGTGCAATTAAGAAATGGTTTCTTGAGCAGCTAAGCAAAAGACCAGATGCAGCTCCTACCACATGTGGCACATCACATATGATGGGCAGTCAAAAGCGTAAACCTGTAGTACCTGAATCCTAGCTTGCTCTATCACCCTCACCAACATATAACGCCATCTGGCTTTAAAAGAAGATTCAGAGTTATACATGTCTCTGTCTTCTTACTGAAAACTGTCTCCTATATATAATGGCACCGAAACACCGTGTACAAATTAGAGACGCGCCGGCCTCCGACGAAATCGACCTGACCTTGCAGTCACTCCGGCGATGTCACTCATGGGGGTCCTGAGTGTTCTCTGCAGCACCCTCTCACAAGTCACAACATCAAGGGAGTAAAAATGTGTAGCTCCACACACCTTCACAGCTGTCACAATAAAACACGAGATCAATAAGTGAAACAAAAAAAAGAATACTACTTATGCCATAACCTACGCAGATAAAAATGGAGGGGGCGGGAGTTGCTGAACAGCTGCTTCCTGGTTTTCAGCAATGATGACTCAGGTACAAACACTTGTTTTCTGCAAGGCGTGCCTCAGTCACAGGTACAGGTAGAGCCCATCAGTCTTAACATAGACTACAGATTGCTCATATAAGCAGCTAAACGGAAATCAGGTCGTTTATCTTGAGATATAGTACTAAGCATCTTAAAGTCGAACTGTATGAAGGGGAGTTAACGGGCAAGGCAAAATTCAAGCAATCATGCACGCACGTGCACTGTGGGTGTGATTATCTTCACTGTTGACCAGTCTCCTATGGGTAAAGACTTTGATGCATCCGTGCAATTAACTCTAGCTTAAATTCTTTGTAACATTGTTTGTCCTCATGCGTTCTCCAATGCTGACAAATTTGACCGCCAAACAAAATCAGCAGCGCCACGTTCACATTTCACTTCAGACAACACTGACTAATCACAATGACATTGTCACCGAATTATTCTACTATGGTGTGTACTTGCTTTTCATTTCTGCGTGCTTACCAAAATATTTTTTTTCAAGTTCACTCTGTCGTCACACTTCAGTGCAAATATTAAAATGTATTCTGCTGCAAAGATTTAACACTTTAGTGCAAAAATTAAAATGTATTCTACTGCAAAGATTTAACACTTCAGTGCAAAGATACTAAAGAAATTTGTAGCTTGAAACTAGAAAGCATTTACAAAGCAATCTCTGGGGACCAAATTTTTTGCTTAGTTCATGTTAAATGGACTGTTTCTTATGTTAGCTTGGACTACAAAACACAACGAATAATGGAGTTCTTATTTTGTCCTCATGTACAGGAAACACAGATAATGTAGGCATTTGTATTGGTAATATATAATGGACAATAAAAACTTGCTAACATGTTGAGTTAATCCAAAAAAAGTAACAGAAAGACATATGCATGCCAGGTAGATCTCCTTGTTCAAATTTGAAAACTTGCATGTTCCTTTGAGACCAAAATTACACAACATGAGAATAGCCAGATAATTTTTAATTGAATGACAATCTTTTTTTTTTAGGAAAAAGGCGGGAGCTCCGCCGCTCCATTAATAGAAATAGGAAAAGACAGAGTCATATTTACAAGAAAAAGGGGAAAAACCACAGTCCTAGCCCTAAACTAGCCAGGATCAGACGGTGTTGAAAGCCATAGCTGGTAATTGAATGACAATCTTTGGAAATGGGCAAACAGTCTAGATCTGTTGACATCACCACAGGGAGTTACGGTCGAAAAACACACACAGCTAAGGCCATCAGTTCAATTATTAGGACAGGAAAGAAGTTTTGGCCACATTATCAATCAATCTTTCATATTTATGCAATTAGATAATGTCTCGGTTACTTCTTCATAATATGGTCAATGCAGTGGATGGTTTGCATAGTTCTAACGACTAACACACTTTTACCATGTGTCCATGTCTTAGACATGCACCATTTGCTAGCTAACAGCTAACAAAAACAGGACCCAGATGTCTTTGCCTTGTGATAAAAAAATGATGCATATGATAATTGTAATCATGAGTTAGTAAACTGATTGCACATGGTGCTAAAAGATTGGCAGGTAATCATAAAGTTCCAAAAGAAACAATAAGTGATTTAGGATGGTTCCACTTTTAAGTTCCCAGCTCAGTGACTACTTTTAAACTTTAATCAAACAAATAAAACAAAGTTCTAATTATGGACCCTCTAGGTCAATACAGAAAACATTATGAGTCAGATCGACTATCGCCTATCGGTAAAGGATACTGATTTATGAGGTGTACATAAGCTGTCGATCAGCATGCAGAAGATCTATTTTATTCTGGTATTTATTCATCTAAAAACTCCAATGAACTGAGTATATATGTTGTCTTCTCTTTTGATGAAGAAAAGGAAACTTTATTTAAAAGTAACTGCCAGCCAATCCAATATATTCGAAAATGTAGGTGACTCACTCGCATAGAATAATCAGTAACACAATAATATGAACCAGCTAAGAGAATATATTAGCATTAAGAGGAGCAGAGCCCCATTAATTGTGATTTGTTGGGTCTACAGCAAAGTTTAGTTGGGAAGAAAAGAAAGATGCTAAAAGCCAAATACACACCATTAGTTTGGCAGGTAGTGACTAACAACTTACTTCTTTCTCTCTGTATACTGTTATTAGTATCTGGAAAGTGGAAAGTAGCAACTTGATGCGGGCATGCTATTTATACATGCTTATTTTTATTGTTGTGATTAAGGAATTATACATTACGATGGAAAGAAAACATGCACCAATTTTTTTTCGAACCGAAAACATGCACCAATGTTAAACATCCAGGCGAAGAGTGCCCCTGATTAACATACTGAGTAGTGTGGCCTCCATGAGAATAACACTCAATAAAGTAACCACTGTTATTACTGTCAAACTTCCAAAAAAAAAAAGAAACAAAAATTTCAGTTGCAAGGGCATGAAGCTGACATTTCATATAGGCTTTAGGCAGTAGGCACCCTAGTAGACTAGAATGGACATCATCAGAGCAGCACCTATTTTGCCACATAGGCTAAACATTAAGGTTAATGGGAAGTGATTATCTAATTTAATCATCTAACATGTCTCAGAAACATTAAGTGCAAGGCATCCAATATGCACTTTGGTATAACTACAGGTGCATGAAAAATATACTTGCATTTGGTGTGCTCCTTTTACATGATATATGACTTATTATGTCTAATTTCATTTATTTTGATATTTATGTTCTTTTTCTTTCCCAACTAGTAAAAAATATATGATTAGCATAAAACCTGCATAAGACTAAAGTTATATATACATTTAAAAGCTTGATAACAAGTATTCCAAGTGTCTTGTCATTACCCATTTATAAAATTTCCTAATGAACCAAAACAAGTACATGGAGTTGGCAATGAGGAAGAAAGGAGTAGAACAACCAGGCTTAAATAATGAAACTTGTAGTCCACTAAGGAGACCAAACTTAATTAATTATTCAACAGAGTAAGCTAATCACGGTGTTGAGATTTCTTTATAAATAGGAGAGAATGGTGTACTGATTATTCGTATGATAAACAACGAGTAAGAATAGGAGTATCAACAAGAAGACCAAGGATGGAAGGAATTGGCTCACCATGCGGTGCGTGCAAATTCCTACGCAGGAAGTGTGTGAAGGATTGTGTCTTCTCACCATACTTCTGCCATGAGCAAGGGGCTGCACATTTTGCTGCCATTCATAAGGTCTTTGGGGCGAGCAATGCCTCCAAGCTCCTCATGCATCTCCCTGTCAGTGACCGCTGTGAGGCTGCTGTTACCATGTCATATGAGGCACAGGCCAGGCTTCATGATCCAATATATGGCTGTGTGGCGCACATCTTTTCTCTGCAACAGCAGGTCAGCAAGTTCTATGTTAGTAGTAGCTAGTACAATGCAATGAAAGGGCTGGGTTCACATTCTCTATTATTTTTTCTAAGAGAGTCATTCACATTCTCTGCACAAAATTAAATAACTCACCCTAGCAGGACTTCACAATAGTGTGATATTTTTGTCTATCAAATGAAAAAACTATGAGGCACAGAAGGAGATATCTTGCGAAGCTAACCCAACAAACTAATCATAAAAGAGTTATGAAGTATCATAACAAAAACATTTAAGTGAAATTATTCCATAGAAGAAGTTATGCAATCAGTGTAATGTTTTCAAGCACACAATCATACTGTCCTATTATCATTTCTTTATAATGTATATCCTTCATAGTTTTTTTAGAACGTTCTTTGTATTAAAATAGCCACATTCATATGTAAGGAAATTGATAAAGACTGACAGTGTGCATTCCTCAAAACAATCTGACAGGTGGTCAATCTGCAAGCACAACTGGAGTTTCTCAAAGCACAGGCAACACAAGGTTATGGAGATGATTCTTCAATCTCAAGATCTCAAAAAGACATCCACGAAAATATGCTTATGCATTGCCTGCAAGATGAGCAACTCTCTTTCCATCCAACAATGCCAAGTAACTTTCCAGTGAAGAGTGACAATCAGTTATACTTTGCAAAAAACCAGCACACTTCTACTTCAGTTCAATATCCCCAATGCCACAAGCCAGATTTATGCATGCTTGACTACACCAACACCAATCCTTCTTGTGCTATGCGAGGGAATGGGTATCATGACATGGAGGACCTTCAGTCAGTAGCCTTTGCATATCTCAACCAGGCATGACGCACTGATGCATTTGTAGCTGTCGTACCAGTTTGAATAGTTTTGGTAGCAGTAACTTACAGATGTGGATCAATTATTATGCCCTGAGAATTACCAAGATAAAACAGAGGATGATGCAGTGTTTGTGCTTTTGAAAATACCAAAAAGTATGTCAAGTTTCACTTTCATAATTAGCTAATTTACATATCAGGTATCTGCACGACAGTAATGTGATTTCTCAGAGGCATTGAATAGAACTTGGATTCTTTCGCAAATACAATCATAATTGCATTGACCAAATTGCAACATGGGAGGAAATGGGTACTACATTTTGGTTTTCACCAGTAAATCTAGTGATCGGTTTACCTGAATCGAGAAGATGTATATTTGGTGATTTGTAAAAATGGCAGTGTTCAAGGCCTGCCAACACTAGAAGCAAAAGAGCTATAAGCTATGGCATAATTACCTGTCCTTCTTTGACACGTCCTTTTGTTTTGTCAGCTTTATTCATTTATGGACTCCAACACAGCCCACAGGTGAGTCGTAGAATGCCAAAGATTGGATATTGGCTTCGTGTTTCTCATTTAGAGCATATAAAACTATAAATGATAACAGTGAAGAAAATAGGGACTTATTACAGCGTCTCATTATATACAAAAAGTGGGTTGTAAAGCTTAATAGAAGGAACGCACGGATCGCTCAACAAGGAACCAGCTCAACAAAGCGTATCATCGAGCAGAGCAGGTGCATCATTATGCATTGCAGCGTAGGGTAGGAGGGGAGGGGAGGCTACCTGCGATTTTGAACATTCTTGGATAGACTGCGGCGCCGGCGACCACCTCCTCACCGGAGGCGGAGGTGGAGGCGGAGGCGGAGGGGGAGAGAGAGGTAATGGCCAATGGGCCATTGGGCCTTGCAGAAGTAAGAGGGCAGGTAGTGGGCCTAGAACATAAATACGTCATCGTCATCCAAACGGGGGCCCAAGATACACACTGTGGCTCGTTGTCTCTCTCAAGCCGCCGCCGCCGCCGCCGAGATCGGCTTCTCGTCTCGCTCGCTAGGTTTGGTGCATCTCCATCTTGCTCGCGCCTCGCTTTTTCATGTCGTAATCCTTCCTTCTGTTCCCTTGCTTGCTCAGGTTGGTTTATCGGTCTTCGCTTGGGAATCGCAAATCGATGAACTCCAGGAGGTCAGGATCTTGTACCTCGTCTGCAGCTATCTGTTCCCCTCTTTTTGTTCGATCGGGGCTAGCGTTGCGTTGCCATGGGTGGGATCAGACGAGGGTTACTACTGCCAGATGCTTGCTTTTCTTGGTGGTGTCAGTGAGGGCGCGATGTTCTCTCCACAGCTATGTCATGCTAGGGCATGGCCGCATGGGTGATCAAGATTACTAGATCCCCCACCATTTCTTCTTACCAAGTTTCCATATGTTCCTTCTCCTAATTTCAGCTATTACTTACTGGCATCATTATTTTTTTTCCCTATCAATTCCGATCACTTATGCTTGTGTGGCCACTGGCGACCATAGAAACCTATAAATGTGGCTTTTCCTGTCCTTGCGAAAGTACCGACAGTTTATGTGGGATTTGACAATTAATTGCTCCATGCTTCCTCATGCTCCAATGTTGACAAAACCGATGTGTTCGTGCTGTCTTGTTTTATTTACAAGGAATGTATTCTTCAGTACTGATGATTAGGAGCATAATAATGGTACCGGTGTTGTTATTTGTAACAATTGCACATTAGTCTCACACACTTTCCCAACATAAGTGATCTCAAGTTAACGATAGAGCGGATTTGACAATTAGTTACTCCATGCATCCTCATCCTTGTGCTGAAAAGCGGATTATACCAACTTTTAAGCTACCAGTATTTACTATTTACCCCTGTTGAAAATCCCTGCCATCAACTCCTGGGAGTTACCAACTCACAAGTTTGTCCATGTCCTCACTAACTTTTACCATTGCCATTCTCACCCTTCTTTTGCCAGTTATCCATAGAAATCTATTTATTTCAATTTCATCGATGGAATTTATAATGAGTTTTATCCACATTTTTGTTACAAAAATGCCACCATTAGTAAGATTTAAAGCTGCCTAGCCTATAAGTGTGGAAATTTGGAGTAAGATACAGTGAAATTAATGATCTCATCTATGTTCTTATGTAATATAATTGGAAGTAATTCTGATTCAACCATAGTAGTGTATAGTTTAGCTATAAGTTACAAGCATTTAGCAAGACAGTTGCAGTGCCTATTTTTTCGTTTTGTTGTTTGCAGGGAATTTCGTGGCCACAGAGCTGCTTTATTTGATGGTATTGAAGAAGGTGGGATCAGATCCTCAACTTACTCTTCTCATGAAATTCGTGAGCAAGAGAATGACCAAGCTATGGACAGCCTGCATGATAGGGTCAGCGTCCTCAAAAGAGTACGTAGCTCCGACAAGCTTGTTTGGCACGTTGAATTTAACAGCTAACCCGGCAGCAACTGCAAAAGGTCAAATGACTCATGGGAATAATCGTATAAAGTTCTGTTATATCAGAACAACTGGAGGTGGTTTAAGCAGTTCTACTTACCGTTGCT
This sequence comes from Raddia distichophylla, assembly GCA_005191435.1. NCBI lineage: Eukaryota > Viridiplantae > Streptophyta > Magnoliopsida > Poales > Poaceae > Raddia > Raddia distichophylla. Next base: position 3,933,313 of record SPJY01031878.1, on the reverse strand, counting down.
AATAAAAACAGTTGCACTTAATATTGACATTGAATCATTTTATTCTATGTCCGCAAGGCGCCGCGCAAGCAAAGTAATCTTTCACCAATCTGGTAGAAAAATGTAGAACGGAAGAACTGAACTGGCTGTTGCTAACAAATTACTGATTTATGTACTAACTACTAAAAATGACTACCTGGGTTTGATAGCTTAGCTGAAGTATCTGGTGCTTTTGTTTTGTACGGTTATATTAGCAGTACGCTGCATATTTCAAGACCGTCCAACTGGTATTTGATTCATCTGTACGCAACATTGAACAGATGTCATTTGTAATTCCACTTTAATGTAGACACATGATATACACTATAAGTTCACAAATTGCATCAGTAGTTTCTGTCTTTACATCTAACAATAATACAGGATTATTACATGTGGCACTCAGATCTTTGAAAATTGCAACTAATGGTGTGTTCCACTATCTGGTTGGCATCTTCTATGGGTGTTATCTGTTGATGTGATTCTTTGGTGCACCATTCAGCTGTGAAGATTTTGTGAAGGCATCTGATTATAGTGTAGTCTTCTCATGTGGTGCTATATGTTAACCATGGTTTTCTCTGAATCTGTTGTCTCTGCAGTTGACAGGTGATATACATGAAGAAGCGGAGAATCATAACCGGATGCTGGACCGAATGGTACTATTTTCCTGCAACATACTGTTTTCCTTGTCAGTAAAACTCTAATACATTGCTTTGCTATCTAGGGTAATGATATGGATGCTTCCAGAGGATTTCTCTCTGGAACAGTCGACAGATTCAAGATGGTGAGGATTTCATACCCACTCATCAGATACTCCTTTTACAATTTTATAATCCTCGCAATAATTTTCTTTGGTAGGTTTTTGAGACCAAATCAACTCGCAAAATGGCTACCATGGTGGCATCCTTCATGGCTGTCCTGTTGATCATATACTACCTAACCAAGTAATAGCACGAGCTCTGCGTCTGTGTTCAATGTATGTGTGCCGTGTGCGACTATATTTGGCTGGCTACACTATCCAGTTTCGTGCACTCGATGACCTGAGAACATTGATGGATTCTCCGGAATTGTGGGTTGTAAGGTGATATTCTGCTGTTTGTCATACACAGTTTTCCAGATATAGCCGAATGAACTGAAGCCTTTTCTGAATGCGACGAGCTGATAGCTGTTGTCCAACTTTGTGACCGCAAAAGATGTGTCGAGTTGAAGATATATGCCAAATTCTTGCTGGTGCTGATGCACTCCTACCAGATTCTCCCCATTTCCGTTCGTCTGTGCAAAGCATTCGCATCACCGGCGCATTGTTCTTGCTGGGAAATCCGATGGCATCGGATTAATTTGTGAAGAGATGCCGTGTGTCGAGCCGGCCATCGGCTGAGTGCAGCGTGATGGTGCATAAAGCAAGCGAGTAGTACTGGGGACGCAAATGTCAAATGGTGACTTCGTGTGGTGAATGCTACTGCTGCGACGCATCCATGATCCATCTGGTGGTTTTGTTCTTTTGCCACGTCCACTGTGATGTGATTGCGACCCCAGGTCCAAGAACCTTTGCCTACCAGCAAGGCCATGAACCTCTGTTTGTTTGTGTTTCCATTACTAGTGATGTTTTGTTTGTGCTTTAAAAGCTCCATACAAGAGACAAAAAAACAACTTGGGAAAATGAACACATCGTGCCCGTACATAGAGCACGACTAAATTAAATAAAATGAAATCGATCATTCTAAGGTTATCCACTAGCTGATCCTCCTTGCTCTCCAGCTCCGACCATTCGCAAGTGCAGGAGGCCTTGAAAGATGGTGTATCACTACTGCCACTGAAAAAGCCTTCCTGGTATGTATGTACTATATCAGTCAGTGTGTGTGTGTGTGTGTGTGTGTGTGTGTGTGTTAGGAGTACATGGTGACCCAAGGGAAGGGTTAAGCATGCTCTCGTCTGAATTGTGCTGCTTTTGACGCGTCGCGCTAACCGAGCTTATCTTGATTAATCTAATCCCATCGATCCATCTAATTAAACAAACAAAGTGAGGTGAGGTGAGGTGAGGCATGGCAATGACATTGTGTCGTTGAAGAGCCTCTGTGCCGGGTCAGGACCACCATTAGGCAGCCACAGCCACAGGAATCTGTGCCCTTTTTATATTGCTACTAGGAGCTGTCATTAAAGCTAATTAAGACATCTTTGATCTCCTTTCACGCATCATTAGGAGCTTTGTATGGCTCTTGCCATTAAACTAATTAACCCTTGCCTGCTCTTACTTACGGAGTAGCTAGGTGTATGTTTGTCGTGACACTCTCTGTGCAGGTGTTGCTACTGCATTGATTACCTGCACAACATTGTCCTATCCAAACAGCATACATGCAAATGTATTATTTCTGCAATTAACGGTTTGTCGTGTCCAATCCTTTGTTACGTGGCAAAAATAACTCAGTTTGGCCGTCAGAGTTCAACTATAATAAACAAGTGCTTGGTTTTAAAGAAATTAAGATTCTCGAAAGCGATTGCGCCATAATCGATGGAAGCTTGGATGCACGGCATATCATATGATTCAATCCGATCGATACCAAATTAATGTTTTTGGTCCATACATTGTATATCTGCCTCCCTCTACAGGGTTTGGTATCTGAATAGTACGGAGTATCGGATCTTAATTAATTTGCTTCACAAATTAGTTAAGTACTGATATCTAATTCATGTCTACTACATGAGGAGGAGTAAGGGGAGGAGAAGGCCAAGTCAACGGTAAACAAATTCATTCTTTGCTGTAGAATACTCCCTTTGTTCTCGAAAACATGTTTAGACAGGTTCTAAGTCAAAGTTTCGAAACTTTATCCATATATGTCTTTTGACCAGATATAGCCGAATGAACTGAAGCCTTTTCTGAATGCGACGAGCTGATAGGATAGCTGTTGTCCAACTTTGTGACCGCAAAAGATGTGTCGAGTTGAAGATATATGCCAAATTCTTGCTGGTGCTGATGCACTCCTACCAGATTCTCCCCATTTCCGTTCGTCTGTGCAAAGCATTCGCATCACCGGCGCATTGTTCTTGCTGGGAAATCCGATGGCATCGGATTAATTTGTGAAGAGATGCCGTGTGTCGAGCCGGCCATCGGCTGAGTGCAGCGTGATGGTGCATAAAGCAAGCGAGTAGTACTGGGGACGCAAATGTCAAATGGTGACTTCGTGTGGTGAATGCTACTGCTGCGATGCATCCATGATCCATCTGGTGGTTTTGTTCTTTTGCCACGTCCACTGTGATGTGATTGCGACCCCAGGTCCAAGAACCTTTGCCTACCAGCAAGGCCATGAACCTCTGTTTGTTTGTGGTTCCATTACTAGTGATGTTTTGTTTGTGCTTTAAGAAGCTACATACAAAAGAAGAAGAAAAAAACTTGGGAAAATGAACACATCGTGCCCGTACATAGAGCTCGACTAAATTAAATAAAATGAAATCGATCATGCTAAGGTTATCCACTAGCTGATCCTTCTTGCTCTCCAGCTCCCGACCATTCGCAAGTGTAGGAGGCCTTGAAAGATGGTGTATTACCACTGCCACTGAAAAAGCCTTCCTGGTATACGTATCAGAGAGAGAGAGAGAGAGAGAGAGAGTGTGTGTGTGTGTGTTAGGAGTACATGGAGACCCAAGGGAAGGGTTAAGCATGCTCTCGTCTGAATTGTGCTGCTTTTGACGCGTCGCGCTAACCGAGCTTTATCTTGATTAATCTAATCCCATCGATCCATCTAATTAAACAAACAGTGTGAGGTGAGGTAAGGCATGGCAATGACATTGTGTCGTTGAAGAGCCCCTGTGCCGGGTCAGGACCACCATTAGGCAGCCACAGCCACAGGAATCTATGCCCTTTTTATATTGCTACTAGGAGCTGTCATCAAAGCTAATTAAGACATCTTTGATCTCCTTTCACGCATCATTAGGAGCTTTGTATGGCTCTTGCCATTAAACTAATTAACCCTTGCCTGCTCTTACTTAAGTAGCTAGGTGTATGTTTGTCGTGACACTCTCTGTACAGGTGTTGTTGCTACTGCATTGATTACTTGCACAAACATTGTCCTATCCAATCAGCATACATGCAAATGTATTATTTCTGCAATTAACGGTTTGTCCTGTCCGATCCTTTTGTTACGTGGCAAAAATAACTCAGTTTGGCCGTCAGAGTTCAACTATAATAAACAAGTGCTAGGTTTTAAAGAAATTAAGATTCTCGAAAGCGATTGCACCATAATCGATGGAAGCTTGGATGCACGGCTTATCATGCGATTCAATCCAATCGATACCAAATTAATGTTTTTGGTCCATACATTGTATATTTGCCTCCCTCTACAGGGTTTGTTTGGTATCTGAATAGTACGAATTATCGGGTCTTAATTAATTTGCTTCACAAATTAGTTAAGTACTGATATCTAATTCATTTCTACTACATGAGGAGGAGTAAGGGGAGGAGAAGGCCAAGTCAACGGTAAACAAATTCATTCTTTGCTGTAGAATACTCCCTTTGTTCTCGAAAACATGTTTAGACAGGTTCTAAGTCAAAGTTTTGAAACTTTATCCATATATATATGTCTTTTGAAATATTTCAATAGACCACATAAAAATCATACATATAAATTTATCTTAAAAACAATTCCAAAATATTGTTGTTGTTTAAAATTTTATAAATAATTTGTATTGATAATTAGTGGTTAAAGTTGTATTTCAAAAACCATACTGCTAATGTTAAAAGCGTCATGTTTTTTAGAACAGGAGGGAGTATACGTTTACCCATATGTACGTTCCATAACAAGTCAAAAGTAATTAAGAGAAATTAATTAACTCTCTTGACCTTTACCAAATGGCATGCAATATAATAAAATGTATATGCATCTGTTACATGTTTGTCAGGACTTTGGACAGTGGTGAACACGCATATTTCTTTAATTTGAAGACTTCCCATTTCCACTGTCGGACGATATGCATGGTACGATCGATCAGCTTTAGAAACTTACAATACGACTGATACCTTCGATCATTCATATTATTTCAGAAAATTATGTTATAGGACACTAGTTTCATAATGATAGATCTATTCAGAATTTGGGCAATAAAAATGAAATTGCAATGCCCCAGACCAAATTCTCCGTATTTTTTTTGTATGCTGCAAATTCACAGAATTAGTGATATGGTCTTCACATTGTTGTCGAAAAGTCTATTGTGGCAATCATTGGTTTCGGAGAGTGATGTGTTATTTCACTAAAGATACCCACCATCTCATCTATTGTAACAAAAAATATCTCATACACTAAAATTATCCATTATTTACATTTGTTGAAATAAAATCTTTTGTATCTTATTCAAATACTGAAAATTCTCATAATGGATTCAGCCTGAATCGGTAGGTCATGGCATACACAAAGAAAGGTACCACCATAATTAGCAAAGTGTCACACGTGCGTACATGCATGTCGTTGAAGGGGGTGTGTAGCAAGGAGAAAAGAGCATGCTAAGATTATGGAAGCCTATGAATGCGAGGCTACATCACATTTGATCACTCTCGTGTGTGTCTGTCGTAGGTTTGGTCACGTTCTCCCAGCATCATACCCGCGACAAAGTCAAATGCATATGACCCGCTTGCTCAGTCTTATTGGTAGAATTTGTTTTTTCTCGTAGTAAAGCATGAATACTCGGCTAGTATGCAAATAGGTAAATGTTAAATACCCAATTTAGCAATCTATTACATTACTAAAAAAATCCAATTGAACTACCAAGCTCACTCTAAAATTCCAAAAAATATGTTAATCGAAGAAAAAAAGAAAAGATAGGTAGATTTCTTCAATAATAAATAAGTTTGTTTTTTCCATGGAAAGAGGCATCTTTGGTTTGTGAACTAAGCTCACATGCATGATTTTATTGGACTAGACTCTATCTACATGTGAAATTGAATTCTCTCTATGTTTTCTTAACATGGAAATTAAGAGGTATGCTTGATTTGGAAAGTAATCTTACATGTAGTATCTCAGTGCAGGGATTGAATTTTGCCTTCCTCGGATAGTGAAACGTCTCTTGGTATTCCCTAGGTATTCTCCTGTCTGTTATTCATAGACGTGTGGTCACCGGGATGACAAGCGATGCGTCAGGTTAGGCGTTCCCCGGTGACGTGTTGATCAAGACATCAAAAGCCTTGGCAATTAGGTCTTCCTCTTTAATTTACTACGACCTGGCCCATGACGTTGGATCGCGTTAGGGGTTCTAAAATGGCACCGATGTGTGACAGATTCCTAGGGATATTGTTACCATGATCTTTTATCTTTCTGGTTTTGTCCCTAGAGTTAGTATAAGTAGCCTCTTTCTGCATGAGGGAATGGCATTGACAAGATCACTGGCTTTAGCATCATCATGATCATCACCATAGATAGGATTGTCTTCTTCTAGAGAAAGGCCCTACATAGGTCTTTCTCACACAAACCTTGTTGTTGGTGATTGGTAAGCGGCCATCTTGAGATAGGCCTTGGGCCGTTTCCGCACCGGCCCACCGTGTAAACAGAAGGTCCAAAAAGCCGCCCCTGGCCGTACTAAAGGATGCGCCTAGCCCGCCAGGATCCTCCCCTGGCTTGACCGGGTCAAAACCACGCCTTAGCAGGCATCACGCACCTCCCGGGCTAGCCTTAGCCCGGGAGTGGTTCCGCGGATGGTCCGTCTGTCCGTGGGCTGGTGGCGACAACCGTCGCGTCCCACCATACTTTCTCCGGCCTTGACCGGAAAGAACTGTGCATTCCCTGGACCCGCAGCCCGGGAAGGAGCACACGGGCAACCTGGTTTGTCGTTTGCCCTCCTTGGCAGGCAGCGAACGGTTGTTACGCTACGCGACGCCCCCAACTGTACATGTGGCTTGCTCGGACCAGTCAATGCTATTTTGGGGATAAAGAGAAAGTGCTTTCTCCCTAAGGAAGGTTTTCTCCCCGTATCGGCGTTCCAAGACAACACATGTCCAGTACTAACCTGACCAGCTTCTCCCTGCAGGCTCCGGACCAGACAGAGCCCTAGAACGAGACAAGAACCTCGCCACTAAAGCAAAGACTGGCGAGGGGCCCGCCGCATCAGCCTTGGGCGACCCGCCGGGCCTATAAAATGAAGGGCCCCAGATCCGTTCGGGCCAAGCGATCCAGGAGAGAGCACACGCACGCACAGCTCCAAGCGCACAAGCCACACCCATCCGAAGTTTCCTCGCCTGTAGTCTTAGTCCTTAGCTACCATCGTTGTAAACTCGGGATCGGTGCCTCCAAGCCCGGTCTCGGCACCCTTGTACTGTTTTCCACCGTATAAGCAACAAGACTGGAGTAGAGCTATTACCCGGCAGTGGGGGCTCGAACCAGGGTAAATCACTCGTGTCTTCACGGTTGCTACTGCTTTCCATCCCTCGTTGTACAAAGGGTCCGTACCCGGATCACCAAATCGCACCAGGCCTTTGTCCGGGAAGACAGCGCGGCCTTAGCCCCCTCAGGCTTGGCCGCTGCCCTGGGTTGCTGAGAAGGGTGGTCGTTTGGCCTCACACCAACCACAAATTCGTCTGCCGGTCCGTGGTCCCGCTGCTCTTCAGGAGCGCGTTTCGCAGACACCGACACTTGTATTGTGATCTCTTGATTTTTAGTGAAGGACTAAACGTAAGGCTATTATCCCTTGTCTGGAAGGCATGAACCAGGATAAACATCTCTCCTGCGTTGCTTTTCTGTTTTTCATGCTAAGATGTCTTTGCCATCTTGGGAATCAAGATCACGAAAAAAGGGGGTTCACTGGTCCCACAATCATAAGTAAGCTCGACTTGGGAAGTTTGTCCCCAATTGTCAACACTTTGTATTGCATTATATGATATTTATGCCTCTTGTCAAATTGGATTCTACCTTCAGAACTACTCTCTACTATATAAAGAAACTTGTGAAACCTTGATATCAATATGGTGACATATCAACCTAATTAAGCCTCGCACCTCCCTCTCCCTCTCCAATGAGCTTGTTGACGGTGAGAGGGAAGGGGCACGTGCTCCTCCCATTCTCTTCCCCCTCCCCCCCTCTATTTATTCTCTCTGTTTTCACCCACATTTAGATCTTGGGTCGATCATTAGTGTTGGCATGTAGGAAGTTTTTGTGGTCAGTGTAGTTGCTAGCTCTTACCTAGTCGCCTGGATAGTCTTCACAAGGCTTGACCAAGCCACTCTTGTGGAGGCACTAGCCTGTGACAGTATGGTGTCACCATCAGGGAGCTACTCATTGGGCCAGAGGCATTAACTCATGTGCGTTGCTGTTTGGACCAAGGTTGGCGTGCTCGGTGCGAAGTGAATTCTGGTGTTCTAGCTGCTCTCTTTGTTAGTTTTGGTTCTACACCTATAGGTGTAGATTCTAGGGCTAGACTCCAGGTTCCATAGATTTGTGGCTCTTTTGGTCCTCTACAGGGCTTCTTTGACCAATAATGATTCTGGCACTAGAGGTTCTGCTGGAGATTCATCTTCCTCGCGACCTCACCACCATCGGCTCCGTCGGGGGTCTGTGGTGGATTGGTGGCAGTGGATGTTGTTGTAGGAAGTGATGACTTCCCTTCCTTTCCACACTCATTGCTGCCAATTCTAGACATGGTGTTTCTGAAGCCTTCGAAGTTGTTGTCCACTCATATCTGAACAACAGTGAGGACGAGATGGAGTACGATGAGGATAAGATATGGATTTAGATTATAGGGGGTTGCTAGTAGCTCTAGTAGCTAGCCTAGCTAGCTAGTGCATCGATTCTAACAATGGGTCATCATGTTGATTTCAAAATAGTGTAGATGGCTGGAAACATCAGTCTCAGTTTAGAACCGGCACCAATGATGATTTAGAACTAGAACATATTGTAGTAGTGCACCAAGAATCAAGGCAAGCTTTGATGAACTTCTCGACACCACCGTTGAGCAGCAACCAAAGTCAAGGAGAGGCCAGTCACATATAACGACCAAGATATATATTGAGTAGCAACTGATCATGCTATCAACACAAACAGATGTAAGTGGGAAGATATGTGCATGATGAGCAATCACATTGATCTATCAGGAGTAAATTAAAGCTTACAATGCCCAACGTGACTATGTGACCAAAGTGAGTTTAACTACACTAAATTTACGACATGGTCTATATTACAGCTTATCATAAACAATAAGAAAAAGTCTACTTACCCCTTGAAGTATTGAGTTGGGCGCACACCCCTGACTTCGAAAACCAGGTATTTTGTCCCCGAAAGATTCAAATCGGTGCAAATAACCCCATGAGTGGTTTTACAGGTGGTTTTGCCACTTTAGTGTTCCACATGGGTGGTTTTGCCACCTAAGAAGTCCACGTAGTATTTATTTTTTTCTTTACTGAATTTTTCCCTGCCTGGCTGGGCTCCGCGCACGGTGCTCACCGTGCGCTGGGCACGTCTGCGCGTCTTCCCGCGCGCCCCGCCTGCGCATCTTCCCAAGCACCCGTCACGTTTTTCCCCGCCTCGAGCGCGCCGCTGGCGCGCGTGCGCGGCTAGTTGTATCTAAGTCATCTTAATTCTACCTTCCTAGCTCTCTCTCTCCCCACGGGTTCGGGTATCGGACTGTGAGAAAGGTATCTATGCATGCTCGATCACACGCACCTTTTTTTGTTAATTTAGAATCAGGCAGCAAGAAACCCTGGTCTCCAACATACTAGCCTCCTTTGTCTTACCTAAAGCAGCGCAAATATATTAAAGTATGCCTCACCAACAACGCAACAAAAAATCCTATTTTCAAGTACAGAACCATAAGCCATGACCAGAGAAAGCGTGCCATTAACAAATTAATATAATGCAGAGTTGAGGTGATCATGCAATGTTACTAGCTAGCTACTTCACTCCTACATGCATCACTCCTGCACACTACCTATATTCAACATAAGGGTATCATTTTTAGCAAGTTAAATGGTTAGGTTTGTTTTAGAGTTCGCGGAGGTTGCCTTCAAAATCATTTACCTTCTTTTAATATCATCCATTATAAATAACAACAATTGATTGGTATAAATATTAAGTATATAATTAGATCTATCGGATAAGCACCGCTCTAGAATTACTTCCCATTGGCCATAAAAGTCTACGATGAATATATTCCGCATCTATATTAGGTGGTATGTAACTGTACATACGAAACCGTGGTGCCAATAAAAACTAATGCCTAGACTAGTAAAATTTTATCTACGCTATCATGTGTCTGTTTTGACATACCTTATCTAATAAATATACATATCGAGCATCGAGTTTTTTTCCTTAAACCATCGGTGGTCCATACAAACAGATTCACAACTTGCAATATTTTTTCTTGGTTCACCCATTATGTTTTGGCATAGAAAACTTAGGTGTAGCCTCACATGGGTGTGCATAGCATTTGATATCCTTCTCTGCTCCCTTTCTTTTTATATTTCATGCGTGTACACATATTCCATGTATACCAACTTGGAATAGAACAAATGAAATATAATCCACATTCTACATCACCCTCCGGCCAGCTTAATCACAAGTCTTCTTCCCCATATAAAGCAGCACAGGGAGACCATCAAATCAGAAGGAAAAGGAGCAGCAAAATCACAAAGAGGATGGGAAAGGGGGCAAGGAGCTAGCTAGTCTTCTCTTCTTGTCTTCGCCTCTCTCGATCGGCCAGGCCAGCCCAGCTCTCATAACCAGTGGTACAAATGTTAATTTCAGCTTTGCGCTTGATTCTGCTCTAATCTTCGATCCATTGAATGAAGCACTTGTGCTGCATGTAGCCGCTCAGCTAGCTGATTCATCTATCGATGCGCTTAGCATCTGATATACTCCATATACATGCATATGCATATTCTAGCTCGGATCTTTAATTCTGAACAAATTTTGATTGGATCTTGAAATGATGAGACTTTGCTTTGTTTGTATTCGCAGCTGTAACCTGCAGAAGCAAGGGAGGAAGAAAGGTAAGTAATCAAGAGAAACCCTAGCTAGAATTAAGCTGGCGAACAGGTGGTGGGACGAGGGGCGGCTGGGGCTGCCGGTGACCGCTACGGAGCCATCCCCCGGGCCCGGCGGCGGTCACGGTCAGGACATGGCGGCGGCGTCGAAGCAGGAAGGCACGGAGCCGAGCGGCGGGACAGGGAGCGGCGACGACGGCGAGAACGGCACCGGCGAGCCTAAGGAAGGCGCCGTGGTGACCGGAAACCGCCGCCCCCGCGGCCGCCCACCGGGCTCCAAGAACAAGCCCAAGCCACCCATCTTCGTCACGCGGGACAGCCCAAACGCCCTGCGCAGCCACGTCATGGAGGTCGCCGGCGGCGCGGACGTCGCCGAGTCCATCGCCCACTTCGCGCGCCGCCGGCAGCGCGGCGTCTGCGTGCTCAGCGGCGCCGGCACCGTCACCGACGTCGCCCTGCGCCAGCCCGCCGCGCCAGGCGCCGTCGTGGCCCTCCGCGGCCGCTTCGAGATACTCTCCCTCACCGGCACGTTCCTGCCGGGCCCAGCGCCTCCCGGCTCCACCGGCCTCACCGTGTACCTGGCCGGCGGGCAGGGGCAGGTCGTTGGCGGCAGCGTGGTCGGCACCCTCACCGCCGCCGGCCCGGTCATGGTGATCGCGTCCACCTTTGCGAATGCCACCTACGAGAGGCTGCCGATGGACGACGCCGAGGAGGAGGAAGGCGGCGCCCGTGCTGGGCCGGGGCAGATGCCGCCCGGCAGCGCTCCGCCACTGATGGCCGCCGATCCCTCGGCGATGCCGATGTTCGGCGGCCTGCCGCCAAACTTCATGCCTGGGGGCGTCGCCGGCGGCGGTGGGCTGCAGCTCGCCCACGGCCACGAGGGGCTTGCATGGGCTCATGCACGGCCGCCGTACTAGACATCGATCAAGCTATGTACTTATGCAGGATCTACGCATACAAGGATCAGTTATGCTGGATTCACATGGGGGCGTATGCAAGATTTACCGAAGGATTAGGCCTTTATGATCGATCATGCAAGACCGAGCTAATAAATAATTAAGGGCATGCAGGAAGGTAATTAAGATTGACTCTATAGATAGTTCATTTGCCTTCAAGCCATCAGTTCAATAACTCAATTGGTGCATGCTAACCTTCCAAGTATATAGTGTTGTGTTTGATTATATTTAGATTCATGGTAATACAAATAGATCGATGATGCATGGGTGCCTCTTCCTGATCGATTAAAAAGTGTAGCTCTAAAGCTCTTGCACTAAACGCAGCTCGATATCTAGCTCTACAGAGATGTGTATGCTTGTGAGGTTTTAATTCTTCTCTTGATTATAAACTACCACGGTAACCTGCGCAATTGTGCACCCCGATTTGCTAAATTATAGTCATGTTAGATACAATTTATTATATTTAACAAAAAAAGAACTATAATGCATGGTGTTAATTTTTCAGTTGAATTCAACTAAAAGCATACTTAGGAATTATATATAGTTATAATCAAGACCCACTATGTTGAGGAGTAGGGTTTTCTTCAATTAATACGAAGATTTCTAGGCTTTAATTAAATCTTAATGTTTTTACCGTATCTGATTTTCTATTATCCTTGACCATTTTCTATTATCATTGACCATTATGGTATATATCAATCTATCCATATATAAGGTACATCGACAATTACTCCTCTGCTGTGAAAAAGTAAAATCATTTGCATGCCTACGGGAGCTTCAAATAGATCATATATCAATTCTCTCTCTAAAATA
>SPJY01031878.1:3889050-3920534 GCA_005191435.1 Raddia distichophylla | reverse complement strand
GAATGGTGGTTATAGATATTTTACTTTCCTTGGATTTCATCCCTACAAGGAGGTTGTCTTCTTTAGTGACACATTCAGACGAGGATTGGCCTACCACTTAAATAGCGAAAAGGTTCAAGACTTGGGCAACATCTGGCCAAAACATTATGATAGTTACACGAACAATCCATTTGTAACATCGTCCTTTCCATACACACCATGGATGGGAGAGTTGGTAAAAGACGGTTCATTTTCAAGTTCATCTTGAAGATTACAATGTAATCCTTATTCAGAGCAAATACCCGTTGGGTTTTGATACTATTTTAAGTGGTAGATATTTTATAAAGTCTTCAGGTATTTACTTATGATGTAAACAACTGCGGTGAGAAAATGAGAGTACCATAAGTAGAACAGGTTGCCTAATATTTAATTAGTTCTCTGCTGAATTTGGAAAAGTAGTTTTCGTTTGAGTGGTATCACACTGTTGCTCAATTAATGTTTTACATGATTATGATATTTTGATGTCTTTTGTTCTGAACCTTATTGTTGTGTAACTTGAAAAAAATGCCTTTTTCTTCTGAACCTTATTGTTCTTCTCTCGTTTGATGCGGCACTTTGTTTTGCTCATGGTGGAGGTTAATTTGAACAGCTCATGAATAGCTGAACAGCTGCTTCCTGGTTTTCAGCAAGGATGACTCAGACACAAACACTTGTTTTCTGCAAGGCGTGCCTCAGTCACAGGTACAGGTAGAGCCCATCAGTCTTTTTGTTCCCCTCTTTTTGTTCGATCGGGGCTAGCGTTGAGTTGCCATGGGTGGGATCAGACGAGGGTTACTACTGCCAGATGCTTGCTTTACTTGGTGGTATCAGTGAGGGCGCGATGTTCTCTCCACAGCTATGTCATGCTAGGGCATGGGTGATCAAGATTACTAGATTCCCCACCATTTCTAGTTACCAAGTTTCCATATGTTCCTTCTCCTAATTTCAGCTATTACTTACTGGCATCATTAATTTTTTTCCCTATCAATTCCGATCACTTAAGCTTGTGCGGCCACTGGCTTTTCCTGTCCTTGCGAAAGTACCGACAGTTTATGTGGGATTTGACAATTAATTGCGCTTCCTCATGCTCCAATGTTGACAAAACCTATGTGTCCGTGCTGTCTTGTTTTATTTACAAGGAATGTATTCTTCGGTATTGATGATTGGGAGCATAATAATGGTACCAATGTTGTTATTTGTAACAATTGTACATTAGTCTCCCACACTTTTCCAACATAAGTGATCTCAAGTTAACGATAGAGCGAATTTGACAATTAGTTACTCCATGCATCCTCATCCTCATCCCTGTGCTGGAAAGCGGATTATACCAACTGATACCCTCATTATTTTTAACTTTTAAGCTACCAGTATTTACTATTTAATACCCCTGTTGAAAATCGCCGTGAGTGTTCAAAATCCCTGCCATCAACTCCTGGGAGTTACCAACTCACAAGTGTGTCCATGTCCTCACTAACTTTTACCATTGCCATTCTCACCCTTCTAGTTATCCATAGAAATCTATTTATTTCAATTTTATCGATGGAATTTATAATGAGTTTTATCCACATTGAAATTAATGATCTCATCTATGTTTTTATGTAATATAATTGGAAGTAATTTCTGATTCAACCATAGTAGTGTATAGTTTAGCTATAAGTTACAAGCATTTAGCAAGACAATTGCAGTGCCTATTTTTTAGTTTTGTTGTTTGCAGTTTTTTAGTTTTGTTGTTTGCAGGGAATTTCGTGGCCACAGAGCTGCTTTATTTGATGGTATTGAAGAAGGTGGGATCAGATCCTCAACTTACTCTTCTCGTGAAATTCGTGAGCAAGAGAATGACCAAGCTATGGACAGCCTGCATGATAGGGTCAGCGTCCTCAAAAGAGTATGTAGCTCCGGCAAGCTTGTTTGGCACGTTGAATTTAACAGCTAACCCGGCAGCAACTGCACAAGGTCAAATGACTCATGGTCATGGGAATGATCGTATAAAGTTCTGTTATATCAGAACAACTGGAGGTGGTTTAAGCAGTTCTACTTACCTTTGCTAATGAAAACAGTTGCACATCATATTGACGTTGAATCATTTTATTCTATGTCCGCAAGGCGCCGCACAAGCGAAGCAATCTTTCACCAATCTGGTAGAAAAATGTAGAACGGAAGAACTGAACTGGCTGTTGCTAACAAATTACTGATTTATGTGCTAACTACTAAAAATGACTACCTGGGTTTGATAGCTTAGCTGAAGTATCTGGTGCTTTTGTTTTGTACGGTTATATTAGCAGTACACTGCATATTTCTAGACCGTCCAACTTGTATTTGACTCATCTGTACGCAACATTGAACAGATGTCATTTGTAATTCCACTTTAATGTAGACACATGATATACACTACAAGTTCATGATTTGAATCAGTAGTTTCTGTCTTTACATCTAACAACAATACAGGATTATTACATGTGGCACTCAGATCTTTGAAAATTGCAACTAATGGTGTGTTCCACTATCTGGTTGGCATCTTCTATGGGTGTTATCTGTTAATGTGATTCTTTGGTGCACCATTCAGCTGTGAAGATTTTGTGAAGGCATCTGATCACAGTGTAGTCTTCTCCTGTGGTGCTATATGTTAACCGTGGTTTTCTCTGAATCTGTTGTCTCTTCAGTTGACAGGTAATATACATGAAGAAGTGGAGAATCATAACCGGATGCTGGACCGAATGGTACTATTTTCCTGCATCATATTGTTTTCCTTGTCAGTAAAACTCTAAATACATTGCTTTGCTATCTAGGGTAATGATATGGATGCTTCCAGAGGATTTCTCTCTGGAACAGTCGACAAATTCAAGATGGTGAGGATTTCTATACCCACTCATCAGATACTCCTTTTACAATTTTATAATCCTCGCAAGAATTTTCTTTGGTAGGTTTTTGAGACCAAATCAACTCGCAAAATGGCATCCTTCATGGCTGTCCTGTTGCTCATATGCTACCTAACCAAGTAACAGCACGAGCTCTGTGTCTGTGTTCAATGTATGTGTGCGACTATGGCGTCGTTTGTTTCGGTGTGGCGTCGCGTTGCGTCGCGTAACGCCCGTGCAGCCACCGTTCAAAATACGCGCGCGCCGTCCGCAAAAAACGCGACGCAACACGTGAAAACGCTGAAACAAACACGGCCTATATTTGGCTGGCTACACTATCCAGTTTCGTGCACTCGATGACCTGAGAACATTGATGGATTCTCCGGAATTGTGGGTTGTAAGGTGATATTCTGCTGTTTATCATACACAGTTTTCCAGATATAGCCAAATGAACTGAAGCCTTTTCTGAATGCGAGCTGATAGCTGTTGTCCAACTTTGTGACCGCAAAAGATGTGTCGAGTTGAAGATATATGCCAAATTCTTGCTGGTGCTGATGCACTCCTACCAGATTCTCCCCATTTCCGTTCGTCTGTGCAAAGCATTCGCATCACCTGCGCATTGTTTTGTTTGTGCTTCCATTACTAGTGATGTTTTGTTTGTGCTTTAAGAAGCTCCATACAAAAGAGAAAAAAAAACAACTTGGGAAAATGAACACATCGTGCCCATACATAGAGCACGTCTAAATTAAATAAAATGAAATCGATCATGCTAAGTTTATCCACTAGCTGATCCTTGTTGCTCTCCAGCTCCGACCATTCGCAAGTGCAGGAGGCCTTGAAAGATGGTGTATTACCGCTGCCACTGAAAAAGCCTTCCTGGTATACGTATCAGAGTGTTTGTGTGTGTGTGTGTAGGGAAGGGAAGGGTTAAGCATGCTCTCGTCTGAATTGTGCTGCTTTTGACGCGTCGCGCTAACGTATACGTATCTTGTTTAATCTAATCCCATCGATCCATCTAATTAAACAAACAGCCACAGGACCACCATTAGGCAGCCACAGCCACAGGAATCTATGCCCTTTTTATATTGCTACTAGGAGTTGTCATTAAAGCTAATTAAGACATTGATTGTCATTAAAGCTAATTAAGACATTGATCTCCTTTCACGCATCATTAGGAGCTTTGTATGGCTCTTGCCATTAAACTAATTAACCCTTGCCTGCTCTTACTTACGGAGTAGCTAGGTGTATGTTTGTCGTGACACTCTCTGTACAGGTGTTGTTGCCACTGCATCGATTACTTGCACAAACATTGTCCTATCCAATCAGCATACATGCAAATGTATTAGTATTTCCGCAATTAACGGTTTGTCCTGTCCAATCTTTTGTTACGTGGCAAAAATAACTCAGTTTGGCCGTCAGAGTTCAACTATAATAAACAAGTGCTAGGTTTTAAAGAAATTAAGATTCTCGAAAGCGATTGCACCATAATCGATGGAAGCTTGGATGCACGGCATATCATACGATTCAATCCGATCGATACCAAATTAATGTTTTTGATCCATACATTGTATATTTGCCTCCCTCTACAGGGTTTGGCATCTGAATAGTACGGATTATCGGATCTTAATTAATTTGCTTGACAAATTAGTTAAGTACTGATATCTAATTCATTTCTACTACATGAGGAGGAGTAAGGGGAGGAGAAGGGCAAGTCAACGGTAAACAAATTCATTCTTCGCTGTAGAATACTCCCTTTGTTCTCGAAAACATGTTTAGACGGGTTCTAAGTCAAAGTTTTGAAACTTTATCCATATATGTCTTTTGAAATATTTCAATAGACCACATAAAAATCATACATATAAATTTATCTTAAAAACAATTCCAAAATATTGTTGTTGTTTAAAATTTTATAAATAATTTGTATTGATAATTAGTGATTAAAGTTGTATTTCAAAAACCGTACTGCTAATGTTGAAAACGTCATGTTTTTTAGAACAGGAGGGAGTATACGTTTGCCCATATGTACGTTCCATAACAAGTCAAAGTAATTAAGAGAAATTAATTAACTCTTGACCTTGACCAAGTGGCATGCAATATAATAAAATGTATATGCATCTGTTACATGTTTGTCAGGACTTTGGACAGTGGTGAACACGCATATTTCTTTAATTTGAAGACTTCCCATTTCCACCGTCGGACGATTTGCATGATACGATCGATCAGCTTTAGAAACTTACAATACCACTGATACCTTCGATCATTCATATTATTTCAGAAAATTATGTTGTAGGACACTAGTTTCATAATGATAGATCTATTCAGAATTTGGGCAATGAAAATGAAATTGCAATGCCCCAGACCAAATTCTCCGTATTTTTTTTGTATGCTGCTGATGGTCTCTATTGTTGTTGAAAAGTCTATTGTGGTAATCGTTGGTTTCGAAGAGTGATGTGTTATTTCACTAAAGATACCCACCACCTCATCTATTGTAAGAAAAAATATCTCATACACTAAAAATTATCCATCATTTACATTTGTTGAAATAAAATCTTTTGTATCTTATTCAAATACTAAAAATTCTCATAATGGATACAACCCGAATTGGTAGGTCATGGCGTACACAAAGAAAGGTACCACCATAATTAGCAAAGTGTCACACGTGCGTACATGCATGTCGTTGGAGGGGGTGTGTAGCAAGGAGAAAAGAGCATGCTAAGATCGATTAGATCACATTAGATCACTCTCATGTGTGTCTGTCGTAGATTTGGTTACGTTCTTCCAGCATCATACCCGCGACAAAGTCAAATGCATATGACCCGCCTGCTCAATCTTATTGGTAGAATTTGTTATTTCTCGTAGTGAAGCATGAACACTCAGCTAGTATGCAAATAGGTAAATGTTGATCACCCAATATAGCAATCTATTACATTACTAAAAAATCCAATTGAACTACCAAGCTCGCTCTAAAATTCCAAAAAAATAAGTTAATCGAAGAAAAAAAGGGGAAAAGATAGGTAGATTTCTTCAATAATAAATAAGTTTGCTTTTCCATGGAAAGAGACATGCATGTTTGGTTTGTGAATAAGCTCACTTCCATGATTTTATTGGACTAGACTCTATCTCTACATGTGAAATTGAATTCTCTCTATGTTTTCTTAACATGGAAGGAGGTATGCTTGATTTGGAAAGTAATCTTACGTGTAGTATCTTAGTGCAGGGATTGAATTTTGCCTTCCTCGGATAGTGAAACATCTCTTGGTATTCCCTAGGTATTCTCCTGCCTGTTATTCATAGATGTGTGGTCACCCTGGATGATAAGCGATGCGTCAAGTTAGGCATTCCCCGGTGACGTGTTGATCAAGACATCAAAAGCCTTGGCAATTAGGTCTTCCTCTTTAATTTACTACGACCTGGCACATGACGGTGGATCGCGTTAGGGTTCTAATATGGCACCGATGTGTGACAGATCCCTAGGGATATTGTTACCATGATCTTTTATCTTTCCGGTTTTGTCCCTAGAGTTAGTATAAGTAGCCTCTTTCTGCGTGAGGGAATGGCATTGACAAGATCATTGGCTTTAGCATCATCACCATAGATAGGATTGTCTTCTTCTAGAGAAAGGCCCTACTTAGGTCTTTCTCACGCAAACCTTGTATTGTGATCTCTTGATTATAGTGAAGGACTAAACGTAAGGCTATTATCCCTTGTATGGAAGGCATGAACCAGGATAAAAATCTCTCTTGCATTGCTTTTCTATTTTTTCATGCTAAGATGTCTTTGCCATCTTGGGAGTCAAGATCACGAAAAAAAGAGGGGTTCACTGGTCCCACAATCATAAGTAAGCTCGACTCGGGAAGTTTGTCCCCAATCGTCAACACTTTGTATTGCATTCTATGATTTTTATTCCTCTTGTCAAATTGGATTCTACCTTCACAACTACTCTCTACTATGTAAAGAAACTTGTGAAACCTTGATATCAATATGGTGACATATCAACCCCATTAAGCCTCACACCAACCTCTCACTCAACATGTCCTCTCCTTGAGAAACCACCACCGTCACCCTGGCCCCCTCCCACTCCCTCTCTGATGAGCTTGTTGACGGTGAGAGGGAAGGGGCCCGTGCTCCTCCCATTCTCTTCCCCCTCCCCCCTCTGTTTATTCTCTCTGTTTTCACCCACATTTAGATCTTGGGTCGACGATTAGTGTTGGCATGTAGGAAGTTTTCGTGGTTTGTGTAGTTGCTAGCTCTTACCTAGTCACTTGGATAGTCTTCACAAGGCTTGACCAAGCCACTCTTGTAGAGGCTCTAGCCTGTGACGGTATGGTGTCAACAGCGGGGAGCTACTCATTGGGTCAGAGGCATTAACTCATGTACATTGCTATTTGGCCCAAGGTAGGCATGCTCGGTGCGAAGTGAATTCTGGTGTTCTAGCTGCTCTCTTTGTTAGTTTTGGTTCTACACCTATAGGTGTAGGTTCTAGGGCTAGACTCTAGCTTCCATAGATTTCTAGGTCTTCTACAGGGCTTCTTTGACCAATAGTGATTCTAGCACTAGAGGTTGTGTTGGAGATTCGTCTTCCTCACCACATCGGCTCCGTCGGGGTCTGTGGTGGACTGGTGGCAGTGGATGTTGTTGTTGGGAAGTGATGACTTCCCATCCTTTCCGCACACATTGATGCCAATTCTAGACATGGTGTTTCTAAAGCCCTCGAAGTTGTTGTCCACCCATATCTGAACAACAGTGAGGACGAGATGGAGTACGACAAGGATAAGATATGGATTTAAATTATAGGGTTGCTAGTAGCTCTAGTAGCTAGCCTAGCTAGCTAGTGCATCGGTTCTAACAATGGGTCATCATGTTGATATCAAAATAGTGTATATGGCTAGACACATCAGTCTCAGTTTAGAACCGGCACCAATGACGATTTAGAACTAGAACATATTGTAGTAGTGCACCGAGAATCAATGTAAGCTTTGGTGAACTTCTCGACACCACCGTTGACCAGCAACCAAAATCAAGGAGAGGTCAGTCACATATAACGACCAAGATTAAGTAGCAACTGATCATGCTATCAACACAAACAGATGTAATTAGAGTGGGAAGATATGTGCATGATGAGCAATCACATTGATTTGTCAGGAGATATCAAAGAAAAATAAATTAAAGCTTACAATGCCCAACATGACTATGTGACCAAAGCGAGTTTAACTACACGGCCCTGTTCTTTTGAGCTGATCTGAACAGCTGAACGGTTGAACGGCTGAAATGACTGAATTTTGAGAGCTTCTCGAGGTAGTCTCGAGATTCAGATGCATTTTGTTTGACTTGCCTTTTAAAGTGTTAGGATCCACCTTCAAAACAGCGGAAAAACAGACTCAAAAAACTCAAAACATATGTGTTTTCAAAACGTAGATAAGTCGTTAAGCTGTTAAGCCGTTAAGCTGTTAAGCTGAAAAGAACTGGGCCTAAATTTACGACTTGGTCTATATTACAGCTTATCATAAACAATAGGAAAAAGTCTACTTACCCCTGAAGTATTGAGTTGGGCGCACAAAACCCCTGACTTCGAAAACCAGGTATTCTGTCCATTGAAAGATTCAAACAGGTTCAAGTAACCCCCCATTTGGACTTCTTAGGTGGCAAAACCACCCATGTGGAGCGCTGAAGTCGCTGAAGTGGCAAAACCACTCGTCAAACCACGCACGGGGGATTATTTGCACCGGTTTGAATCTTTCGGGGGGGCAGAATACCTGGTTTTAATTTGAAGTCATGGGTTATGTGCGTCCGACTCAATACTTCAGAGGGTAAGTAGACTTTTTCCTAAACAATAATATATACAACTCTAGATCCTTATACTTATATATAGTGCATAAAACTATTCAACCCAAAAATTTAGCCATGCAAATACCTTAAACTATTAAACTTGTTACTAAAAGACATGCATTTTTTTGCAAGTAACCATTAATTGTAGCTAAGTCGTAAGTCGTCTTAATTCTACCTTCCTAGCTCTCTCTCCCCCCACAGGTTCGGATATCGGACTGTGAGAAAGGTATCCATGCATGCTCGATCACATGCACCTTTTTTGTGTTAATTTAGAATCAGGCAGCAAGAAACCCTGGTCTCCAACATACTAGCCTAGATGTAATTACCTAAAGCAGCACAAGTATATTAAAGTATGCCTCACCAACAACACAACGAAAAATCCTATTTTCAAGTACAGAACCATGAGCCATGACCAGAGAAAGCGTGCCATTAACAAAATAATATAACGCAGAGTTGAGGAGATCATGCAATGTTACTAACTAGCTACTTCACTCCTACACATCACTCCTGCACACTACCTATATTCAACATAAGGGTATCATTTCTAGCAAGTTAAATTGTTAGGTTTGTTTTAGAATTCTCAGAGGTTGCCTTCAAAATCATTTACCTTCTTTTAGTATCATCCATTATAAATAACAACAATTGATTGGTATAAATATTAAGTATATAATTAGATCTATCGGATAAGCACCGCTCTAGATACTACTTCCCATTGGTCATAAAAGTCTATGACGAATAGATTCCGCATCTATATTAGGTGGTATGTAACTGTACATACGAAACCCCTATATTCAACATAAGGGTATCATTTCTAGCAAGTTAAATTGTTAGGTTTGTTTTAGAATTCTCAGAGGTTGCCTTCAAAATCATTTACCTTCTTTTAGTATCATCCATTATAAATAACAACAATTGATTGGTATAAATATTAAGTATATAATTAGATCTATCGGATAAGCACCGCTCTAGATACTACTTCCCATTGGTCATAAAAGTCTACGACGAATAGATTCCGCATCTATATTAGGTCGTATGTAACTGTACATACGAAACCGTGATGCCAATAAAAACTAATGCCTGGACTGGTAAAATTTTATCTACGCTATCATGTGTCTGTTTTGACATACTTTATCTAATAAATATACGTATCAAGCATCGAGTTTTTTTCCTTAAACCATCGGTTGTCCATACAAACAGATTCACAACTTGCAATATTTTTTTCTTGGTTCACCCATTATGTTTTGGCATAGTAAACTTAGGTGTAGCCTACCATGGGTGTGCATAGCATTTTATATCCTTGTCTGCTCCCTTTCTTTTTATATTTCATGCGTGTACACATATTCCATGTATACCAACTTGGAATAGAACAAATGAAATATAATCCACATTCTACATCACCCTCCGGCCAGCTTAATCCACTAGTACAGAACAACTCATCAGTGTCGGTTCGTAACTGGCATCAGTGCCGGTTTTCGAACCGACACTGATATTCCGGCACTGATGCCCAGACCCTTCAGTGTCGGTTCGTGGTATGAGGCATCGGTGTCGGTTCATACCACGAACCAACACTGAAGGGTCTGGGCATCAGTGTTGATTCGTAACACGAACCGACACTGATGGACCGGCACTGATGGGTCGGGCATCACCGTCGGTTAGTGGTACAAACCGACCCTGATGGGTGGTACATCAGTTAGCCTTTTCATCCAATTAGCTCTCATTTTATCATTACATAATTACATTTGAAACAATATTTTCTAGGATGTATAGCTCACACAATTTTCATCACAAATCCACAATTGATTATTTTTTTAAAAAAAAGGAGCTCAACTTTACAAGGTCTAATCCAGCACATATAACATGCTATCATATATATTCACTAATGGTGTTCATTAGTTACTAGATATCCCTTAATAGGCACTGCTAATGCTATTATTTCTTGTAATGTCTCCAGGAGATAATCTGGTGACCTTCAACACGTAGATGACCAAACATCAATCTGCAAATTCACAGAAAGAATTATGAGAGAGAGATCTTTCACTCATATGATAAATGCAAGAGCATACAAGACTATGCTAGCCATTGATTTAAGTTAGAAATCTATAAATCATTGGACAACACAACCAACCAATAAATAAGAAAATAGAGATAAGTTTATCAACTAAGGGGTTGCTTGGTTGCATGGCTCATAACTCTAGTAAATATGTAAATTATGTACCCAATTAAAGCTACACATATGCATGGCAAAAATAGCAGCACTTTTCAAGTAAACCACCTGTAAGTTCTGTGGTATTCATCTAATATGTAGTGGTTTGCACAAATTGTTTTGCTAATAAAGATTGACAAGAATTGACTATTGGTGGCTGCAGTATACATCATACTTAGACATCAATAATAGAGAATGATTGCAATAGAAAAATCATTAGGAGTCCATGTGAATTAACATTTTTACACTATGATGTAACCTAGTTTCTCCAAATAATACTGAAATCTGAATACCATAGTGATCTAGAACCTAGAAACACATGTTTCAAACAATGAACTTGAAAGTAATTCAAGTAAGCACAACCTTACCTATTAGTTTTATCTTCCCTGCAATGGAAAATGGTATAACATTCTTATAATAGAGAGATAAAAAATCATGGGTAGAATCATACTATTGTCTGGTTTTCTCTTTGGCACTATTTGATTTTTCAAATGACTTTATTGCAATGTATACGCAACAACAGTTCATTAAGGATCAAGTAATTTTGATGACAGTACATAAATATTCATCCCCAATGAAAGAGGTGTTGCTGCCGCCGTGACGCCCCGGGAGGGCTGCAGATGTGGGGAAGGCTCAGATCTGCATGCTTCCATCGTGGAGAGGGCCGAGCCGTCCTCTATGCATGGCTGCGCCGCCGCGTGTGTCACCTCCGCATGGCTACCAACGCCGTCGGTCATGGGGAGGAGGTGGGGAGCCGCCAAGACCGTGGGGAGGAGGCGCCGCCTGGAGGAGGTAGGGAGGCGCCGCCGCTGGCCGTGGTGAAAAGGCGCCGCTCAGAGGAGGTTGGAAGGTGCCGTCGTCGGCCGTGGGGCGCGCCGCCGCAAGCCGTGGGGAGGGGCGCTACCTGGAAGAGGTGGGGAGGCATCGTCACGACCGTGGGGAGGCGCCGCCGCCATCGTGGGGAGGAGGCGCCGCCCTGAGGAGGGGAGGCGCTGGATCTGGTGGGGGAGAGATGGAGGGAGGGGATTAGGATTTGGGACTTAAAATCTGAAACGAGGTGTTTAGGGTTGGATGGAGAGGGGGTGGGATGAATCCTGACGGTAGAGATGAAATCTAATGGACTTGGATGATCGAGATTTAAGTGACTTCGATATTTTGTGGGGGATTCCACGCGGGAAGGGTGGGCGTCTGCTCTTGAATTTTGCCCGAACCCGCACGTGTGAAAAATTGAAAAGAAAAAATTGAGCGGAGGAATCAACTCATTTTTTAGCTTAAAAATACAATTTTGTTTATAACTGGGATATTTGTTACTTTTAAACAAGTCAAACCGTTTTGGTGTTCTGTAGTCATTTTTGAAGATTGTGATCGCTCTTGTCAAATTTCTCAAAACTAATTTTAGTTATTTTTTGACGCATCAAAAGTTTGAATTAGAAACCTACAAATATTTTAGGTTACAAGCAAAAGCAACACCTCATCTATGACATCCATGACTAGTGGACCTTGGGTTACAAAAGTCGAGCGTTTCAAATGCCCAGTCATAGTATTAGGGGAATTGGATGTATGACACTCAATTGGTGAGTATGGGGCAAATTCACATCAATTCATTGGCCTTTCGTGGTATACTCCCTTCAATTCAAAATAGAAGTTGAATGATAATTAGCATTTCACAATTTCTATAATATCTTAGGAAATTTATGTGTACAATATAAGAGTTGATGTTGTCCAACAAATTTCAATCAATATTATGAGTTCAAAGCGAGAAAAAAGCTAACTTGTTAGGGGGATCTAACATGGTTTATAGTGATCAAAAAATTAAAATATAAGAAGATCGAAACTGGAACCTCATGTAACTGCTGCAGATGATCGTTCCATACCATTTAGGCTACTAAATATTTTTTGACTTAAAAATATATTTGGCACAATATATGATACGTTATTGCGACCGATTGCATCTCCGCATCCGTCTGTATGCCTGAACACCATATAGGAAAAAAGGACGCCCTTGATACAAAAAAGGGACAAAAATTGAATTCTTGAGGTTTCTGGCTTATGTCCCTCCATCGACGCATGTTTTATTTTTCAATTTTTTTTGTCCTATCAATCAATCTTAAAATGTATAAAAGAAAAATTACAAGCACATACAATAGATTAGTCATAGCTTAGTGGAAGGCAACTAAAGGTATGATGCTAGAGGTTGCTTGTTCGACTCTAGAATCATCTTATACCTCCGGTCATAAAAAGAAGTCATCGTTGACTTTTGAGCATATCTTTGACCATTGGTCTTATTTAAAAAATTTAGTTCAAATATGTAAAAATATAAGTAATACTTAAAATAAATTTAATAATAAACCAAATCATAACAAAATAAATAATATTTATGTAACTTTTTTGAATAAGAAGAATGGTTAAAGGCGTGTCCAAAAGTCAACGGTGACTTCTTTTTGTGACCGAAGGGAGTACTTTGTTTTTTTCTTGTTAACTCGTGGGTCCAACATGGCAACTTTATTTTTTATATAACTTGTGGGCCAAAAAGTGGGTCCAACATGCCCTACATCTATTCAACATTCGGGCCCATGTTCCCACTCCCACAGCTTTTACTTTTAAAAAAAAACAACATTTTCCCAAAACCGTGAAATAAAGCCATTTCGGACAAAACATCCATCGTGACAAGAACATATCATCACCATAAATATACTGTATGGCACCAGCCCGAGAGTAGCAGGCCAACATGACTTACAATTGACATCGTCACAACATTTTTGTCATAGATAATCACTTTTCTTGTAGTGAATATTACTCACTTTTCATATGAGGTTGAAGAAGACCATGCAAAAAGATCGGAGAGGAAGAAGAAATGGGGAAGAATAAACAATGGTGGAAAAGGAAGAAGAAGTAGTGAAAGAGAATGAAGGAATGGTTCAAGAGGGAAGGAAAGAAGAAGAAGGCTCGGGCTAAAAGATGAGGCAAAAAGTAGGTTAGTAGGCTGCAGACACATCAGTGTCGGTTCGTAACAACAAACGGCACAGAAAGGTACCCCCCTTCAGTGGCGGTTCGTAACACGAACCGACACACCCTCTTCAGTGTTGGTTCGTAGCATGAACCGACACTGATGTCTATCAGTGTCGATTCATGCTACGAACCAACACTAAAGGGGTCGAACCGACACTGATGGGTGGCATACATCAGTGTCGGTTCGTGTTACAAACCGCCACTGAAGGGGGGGTGGTACATCAGTGTCGGTTAGAATTGAACCGACACTAAAAGGGTGGCGCAGAAGCTGCCTCCTCACAAACCGACACAGAAGAGGGTCATCTGTGCCGGTTCAAAGTGAACCGACACAGATGAGGGGGTACATTTGCCCTGTTTTGGCGTAGTGATCACAAGTCTTCTTCCCCATATAAAGCAGCACAAGGAAACCATCAAACCAGAAGAAAAAGGAGCAGCAAAATCACAAAGAGCAAGGGAAAGGGGGCAAATAGCTAGCTAGTCTTCTCTTCTTGTCTTCGGCCAGGCCAGCTCTCATAACCAGCGGTACAAATGTTAATTTCAGCTTTGCGCTTAATTCTGCTCTAGTCTTCGATCCATTGAATCAAACACTTGTGCAGTTGTGCTGCATGTAGCCGCTCAGCTAGCTGATTCACCTATCGATGCGCTTAGCATCTGACATACTCCATATACATGCATATGCATATTCTAGCTCGGATCTTTCTGAACAAATTTTGATTGGATCTTGAAATGATGAGACTTTGCTTTGTTTGTATTCGCAGCTGTAACCTGACGCAAGGGAGGAAGAAAGGTAAGTAATCAAGAGAAACCCTAGAATTAAGCTGGCGAACAGGTGGTGGGACGAGGGGCGGCTGGGGCTGCCGGTGACCGCTGCGGAGCCATCCCCCGGGCCCGGCGGCGGTCACGGTCAGGACATGGCGGCGGCGTCGAAGCAGGAAGGCACGGAGCCGAGCGGCGGGACAGGGAGCGGCGACGACGGCGAGAACGGCACCGGCGAGCCTAAGGAAGGCGCCGTGGTGACCGGAAACCGGAGCCCATTTTTTTTTTATGTATTTTAATTATTGTTGATATGAA
Organism: Raddia distichophylla; assembly: GCA_005191435.1. NCBI lineage: Eukaryota > Viridiplantae > Streptophyta > Magnoliopsida > Poales > Poaceae > Raddia > Raddia distichophylla. Next base: position 3,905,555 of record SPJY01031878.1, on the reverse strand, counting down.
GTCTTTCTTTTGGTCCAACATGGGCTCTTATTGCTATTATTTAATATAAATCTAAGTGATTTAATTTTTAAAATTATGTAATTATTTTTATTTGTTTATGATACATGGGTATTTTCTTTTAATCCAAACTAGACTCCTATTTCTATTATTTATTAATTCAGTTAAATCTTCTTCAGCTTATATGGACTCTCTTTCTTTTAATACAACATGAACTCATATTTCTATTATTTCATAATACATTTTTTAGTTACTTTTGTAGTTTATATGAACTCTTTATTTGGGTCAACATGGACTCTTATTACTATTATTTCTTAATATAAATTTATGTAATTATTTAGTATCAATTATATGGACTTTTACTTTAATCCAATACCAATACATATGAACTTTTATTTCTATTATTTTCAGTATAGCTTTTATTTTTTTAATCTTAGACGTCATCATTTGGCCCCACTTTAATTGACGGTTTTTTCTTAATTTATGTGAGATTTTTTGCAATTAATGAAATATATACCTCCATGTTGAAGTTAATCATGAAGGCTATCTATCTAGCTAGTCGGTTTCATTCTTTAGGAAATTAACAATGGAGCAGTGGCATGCGGCCCATTCATGCATGTGTCCACTGATTCATTCATTACTCATTAGGCTTGATGTATATATACATATACATATACATGCATGTTCAATCGGTGGAGTAGATAATTCATCAATTAATCAATAACAGCGCAAGGGAGTCCGTCGGCCCTTAATTAACTATGTATTAATTCGATGAATCAATCCTGCGCGCATTGCGTATTTCCAATGTTAATTATTTGTATGTTTAGGCTAGATATTACTCCTGCATTGCATGCATGGTGCGCATGCAACTAGCTAATTAATCCGAATATATGCCACCATCGACATTCGACATACGTACATACATCCAAAATACCAATGCTGTATTACTATATGGTCGTCTTTCAAACCGAATGGGATTTTCATCAAGGGACCGTCTACGTTGTGTGAAAACAAAAATAACTCTCAAAATAACTCGCAGTCGATTTTCGTATCAATGCACTATAACTATAACAAAACTGAACATCATTAATAAATGCGATTTTAATTTCAGCGGTCTGTAATTTTATATTGACTAAAACAAACATGATAGCTTGAAATATAGGAAGAGAAAAGTATATGAGCACATGCATATACCAAATCTATGTAGTAATAAAATATAGAAAATCAACAGATAATTAATATATATTAGCAAAATTCATACTAAAATTGCACCTTGGTTATAAGCAATGTAATTTTATTGTTGCTAGAGTACGACTTTAAATTGACCGATAATAACAAAATTTCAAGTCCGAGTACACAATGTTCACGTGGGACAATATCAAGCTTCTGGTAGTGAAGACGTATTCACCAAGTTGGAGTTTGTTAGAGTTTATGTCGAATACATATATAAGTCGGTTACGTGGACTCTGAGTTGTAATAGGTAGTGATGGGTCATGTCAGGGTCGGACTCGTATGCTAGTCTCTTGTATAAATAGGGAGGTACGTGTAACCGCTCATGATGACCTAGTTGTAGCGTAGGACGCATATGGGTCAGCGGCTGGCTTGTGGTCACGTCCCAAATGGTACAGTGTGTTTATGCTAATTGGAAAGGAGCGCCCATAGTCAGAGCCCCCACAGACGTAGGTAATCATGTCGTACTGCGTTAACAAATATCGTGCCTTCAATACCGTCTAGATCTTGTATCACGATTAAAAATCCAAACATATTCCGGATGACCTTAGCATGTCTACCTAACTCTCCATTTTAAATTTGCATCTGCTATGTAAAAAATAGCTAATTCATGGATGTCTATCTTCCTCTGTTGTTCCTAATGGTGTTCACTGTTGATAGTCCACCAATAGCTATACGTAGTCACTATATTTTTACTCCTTTCGATACAGAATTTATGTATGCTCAGAAAGAACTTTGTAGATATGTATTCTTGACCGATAATAAATGTGCTATTTTTTAATTAATTTGCTTAAGGATCATCAGCGTGAAACAGTGGGCTAGGAACGGTTGGAGGGCCCATCCGGTTGGAGGGCCTGCGATGGGTGAAAGAAGCCCATCTGGTGGCTAAGGCCGAGTGAGTCATGCATGTAGATGGGGGATTTTTGAGTTTGGGTGGAGGAGAGAGCATGCATCATGCATGCTGCATTTATTATCGCTGGAAGCAGAGTAATTAAGCTCGCTCCATCCTGAAACAGTGGCATACACGGATGGGATGGGATGGAGCACGCACAAATGCAAATGATGCATGCTTGATGCTTCCAGCTCTTGGCTTGGCCGTGTAGAGTTTGGACGCAGCAGCAGCAGCAGCAGCAGGAGGAGAGGCGCGGAGAGCGACCGATCGAAATATGCTCTCCAACCATCTTGATGGGGTTGCTGCTCCTACGTTTTGCGAATCTGTCATTTAAAGTTGCTGAAAAATTTAGTACGAGAAAGTTATGATCCTTCAAAACAATGGAGAAATTATTTTACAAACTTTTTTAAAAAGGGAGCTCATATAGAACGGACGTCCGTCCAAAAGGTGTGGAACGGATGAGCATGACACAAACTGGCACTACATGACACAAGCTGACACTACGTGGCATAAGATGAAACTATATGACACAAGCTGGCACTATATGACGCAAGCTGGCACTACACGGCACAAGCTGAAACTACGTGACACAAACTGACACTACATGACACAAGCTGGCACTGCACGGCACAAGATGAAACTACATACATGGCACAAGAACACACTACATGACACAAACTGAAACTATCTGAAACAACTTGAATTTCACATGAACCAACCCGAATTTCATATAAACCTAGCTGTTTTTTACCTGAACCAACATAAATTTTATGTGAAACTGGCTGAATCAACCTGAACCAATATGAATTTCCTATGAAACTGGTTGAAACATTCTAAATCAACATGAATTTTCTATTAAACTAGCTGCAACGATCTGAACCAAGCCGAATTTCCTATGAAGCTATCTGCTTTTTTTACAAAAAAATCCTAAACCAACATGAATTTTCTATGAAACTATCTGAACCAAGCTGAATTTCACATGAACTTAGCTGCTTTTTTACCAAAACCAACATGAATTTTCTATGAAACTAGCTGAACCGACATGAATTTCACATGAACCTAGCTGGCTTTTTTCCCTAAAACAAGCCGAAGCAATATGAATTTTCTATGAAACTAGCTGAAACATCCTAAATCAACCTGAATTTTCTATTGTCATGATCCCAGTGTTTCCACACGGAAACCAATATGAATCGTCCTAGCGAGAAGTCGTCATCATTCTTGGACCGATATCTTCACCGATAACGTCTTGGTCCAAAGTCTGAGTTTTCACGTTTTTCCTAGAAGCTGTCGTCATCCATGGCTCTACTATCAGTGACGGCGATGTTTTGATCCACCCCTCAGTCTTGACAATTTTTTGGGGATCAATCAACTCTCACGACTCCATTAAAAATACCGGTGCGGCCTACGCACAAAACGAGGCGCAGATAAATAAACAACAACACAGAAAATTCATAAAATCATGAAATAAATATTGTTGGTAGAATAAAATGTTAGAAGGTTAGGAAAATTGATTTGGAGTGAATTGGACCTTCTGTTTGGAAGATAGTAAATTATGAAGAAACACTGTTCATACATACACATGTGTACAGCGTGCAGGCAGCTAGTTGAAAAAATGGGATCAATGTTTTGTCCTTCTTCAACCTCCAGAACCAGAAGACACAGGTAGCAACCAAGCAATCGCAACGTCACCTCGCTGAACCGATCAACCAAGTCGAAACCCGATCGATCCTTGAACCTGCTGCAACCGAGAACAAGCAAGAACAAGATGATAACTTATAACTCAACTCATGAATCGTATAACTTCGTATAATGTATGCTATACGAAGTTATTACGATTGCACCCAGGGACTCAGTTTGCACAAATTATCGAGCAGTGACGGAACGGTCTGAAAATCCCCGAACATAAGTCTTACATGCAAAGATGAGGATTTGATGCGCACGGGGGTCGGCCCGATCTTCTGGTGAGGAACGATACGTCGGTTTGGTGTACAGCGAAGTAGATGGATCGGCTACTAACCACGAGATCAGCAACCAAGCAATCGCAACGTCACCTCGCTGAACCGATCAACCAAGTCGAAACCCGATCGATCCTTGAACCTGCTGCAACCGAGAACAAGCAAGAACAAGATGATAACTTATAAATCAACTCATGAAAGGGTGAGGTTCTGTTTCTCGTCACGGGTGGTCTAGTCGACACACGCGAACACGAGGAGGGACGCACAAGGGGTCAACCAAAACACAACAAAACCTGAGTCTAAACAGCGACGGCTACGAAATATATAGTGACGGCTAGGGTTTGGGGCGCAGCCCTAGGAGGTACATGGGCCATGGGCCCAAAGTGGAGCGTCACAGCGCTTGGTAGATTCTGGTCGCAATCTTATTTTGATGATTCCCGTTGATCCGTAAGGAATTTGGAGCTGGGACTAGATCCGTTGGAAAGATCTCGTCGAGAGCTTGTCCGTGCATAACAAGAACGTCAAAAACGGAGTCCATATGTGGTTTGGGCATCCGTTTTTAGTTGGGCTGTGCGTAGACGAACGAACCGAAGTCGCGGATGAATTGGCCTTCCTCTTGGGCCTTGGAGCGATGTGACTTGTTCGGCCTTAGTTAATGTTGTGGGTGGAGATGCACCTTTCTTAAATTCATCCTGAGCTTGGGGAGGCGGCCAAGGTGGAGGCCGAACTGCTGACGGTGACGATGCAATATTAACACGTCGAGCTTGTGTGTTGCGCATACGACCGGGCCAAGGTGATGGTTGTTGAAGCCATGCTGAACGATCCATCATAGTAGACATGGATGTAGCGGAAGGAGTGTTGATCTTGTCCATATAGGTGATGTCCTCATCACAACGGTGGGGCATCGGCTACAGTATTGACCAAGCTATGAGCAAGCCAGGCCTGGCTCGGCTCGTGCTCGTTTTTTGACCGAGGTGAAAAACGTGTTCGGCTAGTGCTCGTTTGTAAACGAGCCGAGCCCGAGCCCGAGCTGCTCGCAAGCCACGAGCTAAAGTTCCAGCCCTAGCGGTGTGTGGCCCTAGATGAGCTAGAAAGTTAGGGCAATGTAACCAAGAGGTATGGCAGTGCAGCTAGGAGATCAATGGGCACTCGTAAAATTTAAAAACATGGTCCTGGCACTAGCAACCCTTAAGCATCCACACTAGCTACTCTATTCTCACCCTCTATTTCACTATTAACTACTCCCTCTATCCTTCCCTCTAAATTTTTTTCACATTTTACACTGTACTCTAAAAGATTCATTTCATACGTCAAACACTCTATCCAAAGTTACAGTATTTTAGAGTCCTTGCTACGGATGCTCGAGCATCTTTAGCAGGATCCCTATATTTCATTCTCTATATCCCTTCTTTAAATCACTATTCATTCCCTATATTTCCATCATCTCCAGCAGAGTCTCTATCCTCGAAAAGATACAGAGATTCTCCAGAGAGTCTCTAAATTATTTAGAGACTGAGATAGAGACCCTGCTGGAACGTTATAGAGGCTGAGGTTGTCTGCAATAGTGTTTTAGAGAACGTTTTAGAGACCCTGCTAGAGATGCTTACACGTGCACATACGGTGTAAAAATGATCCATTTAAATCACATACAAAACATACGTAGACGGTGAGATTAGGCCATATATTTTTTTTAGTCGAGTTGGCTTTTGGTTGAAAAGGTTGAGATGGCAGAAAAGAAAGTGAAAATGGTTAAAATCTATACTTAAAAATGTTTTTCAGATTTAATAAAATGTCCATGTAAAACCGATAAATTTTGGTTTTTTAAGTTGCTTTTAAACGGGGGAAGGACAAAGATCAAAATCTATCTGCTCGTTGTGGATCCGGAGATGCTCTGCCATTTCCACATGGATGAATTGTTTTTTACTCGTTGGATCCTGAGACGCTCCTGCCATTTGTATAGGAGTATCTCACTGCATCAATCAACACTTATTACTCAAGAGGGCTTCGTGTTGTGCACGGACAGTATTATATCATACTCCCTCTGTTCTTTTTTGTTTCATGTTTTTAACTTTTGGATACATCTTTGACTCTTCGTTTTATTCAAAAAAAATATGTAAATATTATTTATTTTGTTGTGATTTGTTTTATCAATAAAGATACTTTAAGCATGATTTTTTTTTGCATATTTGTACTAAATTTTTAAATAAAACGAATAATCAAATGCGTGTTTAAAAGTCAAAGACGTCAAACAAGAAAACGGAGGTAGCACTGCTCAAAGAGGGAGTAGTATATTTACTCCGTCATTGACTGAATTTGTCGGGGGCAGACAAAGGTGAGATTTTTATTTGGCATCCGAGACCTCTGCAGTCCGCAGAGAGGAGTCAGAGTGGAGGGAGCGAGAAGACGTTGGTTGGCGCACGCGGGTAGCTACCACCTACTCCCTCTCCTCCAGCCTCCCCGCCCACAATAAATTTCCACGTGCCGCAGCTGCCACCTCAAGCCCCGCCTACCCGCGTCGACGGCGATGGGGTCCCTCTCCCTGCCGCTCGACGGCGCCGGCGCCGGCGGCGACGCACCGGCGGTGAGCAGCGCGCGGGACGCGGCGCGCATGTTCTGGCTGGAGAGCAAGCGGCTGTGGGGCATCGGCACGCCCATCGCCATCGGCACGCTGAGCATGTACGCCGTGAGCTCCGTGACCACCATGTTCGTCGGCCACCTCGGCAACCTCCCCCTCGCCGGCGCCTCCATCGCGCTCTCCGTCTTCTCCACCTTCTCCCTGGGCTTCCTGCTCGGCATGGGCAGCGCGCTGGAGACGCTGTGCGGCCAGGCGTTCGGCGCCGGGCAGGTGGCCATGCTCGGCGTCTACCTGCAGCGCTCCTGGATCATCCTGCTGGCGGCGGCCACGGCGATGGTGCCCCTGTACGCGCTGGCGGAGCCGCTGCTGCTGGCCATCGGGCAGGACGCGGTGGTGGCGCGCGAGGCCGGCAGGTTCGCGCTCTACATCCTCCCGGGCTCCTTCGCCTTCGCCGTCAACTTCCCCACCGCCAAGTTCCTGCAGGCGCAGAGCAAGGTGGTGGTGCTCGCCTGGATCGGCGTCGCCGGCCTGCTCCTCCACGTCGCCGCCACCTACCTCGCCGTCACCCTGCTGGGGTGGGGCGTCGCCGGCGCCGCCGCCGCCTACGACCTGTCCATGTGGGCCATCGCGCTGGGGCAGGCGGCCTACATCGTGGGGTGGTGCAAGGACGGGTGGAGGGGGTGGTCCATGGCCGCCTTCCACCACCTCTGGGCCTTCCTCAAGCTCTCCCTCGAGTCCGCCGTCATGCTCTGCCTCGAGATATGGTACCTCGGCATCATCACCGTCCTCACCGGCAACCTCGACGACGCCCAGATCGCCGTCGACTCGCTTGGCATCTGGTATATCTACGTGTCCTCTTCCTCCTCCAACCAACAATATATATATCCCTTGATTTTTAGCACGGATCCAATAATTAATCCAGATGATTGGATCGTCGTACGGGGGCTCTCAAAGCCAAGCTTTTACAAACTTTTCACTGACATGGCACCACGACATGGTTGGAATTTTCAGCATGAACATAAACGGATGGGAGTGCATGATCTTCATCGGGCTGAATGCGGCGATCAGGTTGAATTTGAATATCCCCTCGCTCAGCATGCATGTTCTTGGGTGGTCGCTGCATGGTTAATGATCTGGTTTCTGCATGCATGGATGATGGATGCAGCGTGCGGGTGTCGAACGAGCTGGGGAGCGGGCGGCCCAGGGCGGCGGTGCAGGCGGTGGTGGTGGTGATCGCCGAGTCGCTGCTCATCGGGCTGCTCTGCATGGCCTTCGTCCTGCTCTTCAGGGACCACTTCTCCGCCATCTACACCAGCGACGCGCAGCTGAGGAAGGCCGTCTCCAAGATCGCCGGCCTGCTCGGCCTCACCATGGTGCTCAACAGCGTCCAGCCTGTCCTCTCAGGTACGTACTAGCTACTCCTGTATATATTATATGTATGCATGCAAACAACAATGCTAAGTATTATATGCATACATGCATGTATAATGTTGAATTGTTGATCGATGGATGCCAATGCCATGAATTTATATTTTGTGGCTGAATCTTCAGGGGTTGCCATTGGGGGCGGGTGGCAAGGCCTTGTTGCGTACATCAACCTCGTCTGCTACTACGTCTTCGGGTTGCCCCTGGGCTACCTTCTCGGCTACACCTTCCAATTCGGAGTTGGGGTAAGGAAACTGCTGCATGCTACCACTTTCAGTTCCAGCAGCTACAAATAATTCAGAGATGATTAGTTAATTATATATGAATGATATTTATATATATCTCAGGGGGTCTGGGGCGGCATGCTTGCCGGAATCGCACTCCAGACATTGATTTTGCTCTTTGTGGTGTGGAGAACTGATTGGAAAGCAGAGGTACAAAATTCCATCCATGTTCTTTACACAGCTCCCACACACACAATTTTTTTCTGTAAATTAATAACTTGATAGACCAGCAAAATGGATATAGCACTGTGGAGTGATAGCTATGTTGCTCAATAGACATCTATATCGATATCTATCAACCTGGATCAGGCGTCATGCACCATTTTATTAGTCAATAATGATTAATCAGGAGGCACATCCTAAGTACTGTACTCAGCCTTACGCCGACTATGGATCTTGGCTGTTTACATCTCATGACATGGCGCCCAAAGTTTTATTTCATCTTTAGATTTTTTATTAGTCAGGCAACAGATAAAAAAGGCACAACCTACTCTTGTTTTTGCTACCACATCTCTTGCTCGTATGATTCTAGCCTTTAATTAGACGGATTAAGTGAAAGGAAGATGATGTGTAGTCCATCTTATTCCTGACAATTGCAGGCCGCGCAAGCTTTGAGTCGTGTGCAAAAGTGGGGTGGCACGGATGAAACGAAGCCTCTTCTAGAAGAGAATTAGCATATCATTCTTCCATATTGCAGCTTCATACAAAGTTGTAATTTGAAGCCAACATTTCAATAAAATGGAGAAAGGACATGGAGCGACTCCTCCTGAGTGCTATTGTAACATGTTCCCTGGTTTATTGTGGGCACGCAGCCAGGAGTCAGGACATGGATCTCTGCCTATTGTTTAGATGTAACCATTGCCTTTTTTCCCTTCCATTGTAAGGAAATGAATGGGAAATTGAGATGCCTTTGCTCTTTCTTGCATTTTTCTTGGGAAAAATTGCCCATGTAACACTCCGAGTGGTGTCTCTCCTCTACATACCACCTCGCAAAGTTCTTGCGCTCCAATAGCACTGATCAATTCCATCGTTAGCTTCTATACCACTCCGTTATCTTTATCATCTTCTCTCTCACTTCTTCCACCTTTCCCCTTGTTCTCTCTCACCGACAGCCGTAACATCATCGCTTGAGGAGGTAGGCGGCATTGGAGAGGAGGAATGGCTAGAACGTCACAATTGGAGACGGGTCTAGTTGGGTGGTGAGGCAACGGCGGTGGAGGCGGAGGCGATGGTGGCTCACTACAGCGGTGGAGGTGGGGAGAGGAGGCAGCGGCAGGGAGGGACCGCAACGCTGGGAAGGAGAAGAGAGAGGCGCCGAGGGAACAGAGAGAGGGGGGCACGGGACCTCCAAGGGAGAGAGAGTTAGCTGGGAGAGATAACGTGGATGGATTGACATTTAAATCTGAGCCTTTGATTTTTAGATCGAATGGTGCAAAGCTATAGGAGCTAACGGTGGAATTAACCAGTGCTATTAAAGCACAACAGCTTTGTGGGGTGGTATGTAGGGGAGAGACGCCCCGTGGAGTGTTAAGTGGGCAATTTTTTTTTTCTTTGTTCAGATAATCTTATTCTGTTTGGTTCACCAACGTTGAACATGATTCCTATACAAAAGTTTTTTTCACAATTAGCAAACGCAGATCACACCTTTCTATCTCTGTTCGCGCTTAAATTTTTTGGATCAGCAAATGTTTGCTTCTAAAAGAAAGATGTCCATTTAATGTTCACATTCAAACTAAGATGTTCTCTCCCTAAGAATACATGTATTTATTCTCTATTTTTATGGACAAGTGGACGATGAAAATGGTATCTTTGGATATGTACCAAAGGTGGGTATGAATTTTCGGTCTAAAGATGCCATGCGAAAGCACGACTAAATCTATCTCTTATACAATGCGCTAGCGTTGCCGTTGCCTGCCTGCCACGCGTCCCCCGCCACGTGTCGTCCTACGCTTCGTTCGCTCCAGCTCGCCTTGCGCGCCGTTCGCCCGCGCGCGCTCGCCAGATCCGACAGCTGTGCGTCCTCGCCGTTCACTGCGCACGTAGCGCATACAGGACGTTCGCGTGCCCACGTACTTGCGTCCTGGCTGTTCGCGCGCCCGTGTACGCCAGATCCAACGGAGCGCTGCGGGCGCGCGTACTGTCCTAGTATAACACTATGTCCTTAGTATCTAGTTTGCGGTAATGAAGGTAAAAAAATATTTATCCAACTCACGAAACAAAAAAGGAGCGTGCTTCACCAGGTCATCATGCAAGGCAATTGTTCAATTCACAATGTCTAGAGACGGTAATTGGATGGTGCGAAAAGTCGAACCCAATCATAATCATGCTCTTGTAAGTCCAAATATCGTATATGTTTATATCACAACCTCATATTGAAGAGGGCGATGAACACATTATCTAAAAAATGCGAGAAACACGGATTAAATCATTCAAAATATATGCTTTTTTTTAACAGTGGCGTGGAATGTACCTTTTTTATTATTGGATTGCAACAATCATATCGATCAAATACGCTAAACCTTATTACTATATTACTGGGAGAACAATCAAAGGCAACAAAGATCGATGGTAAACCTTTCTCCTACCTCGATTATATGAATCTGGCTAGTTTGTTTGCTTGAGCGAGATCAAGCTGAGTCATGTCTATCTTTTTAAGAGAAAACATCTCGAATAAGGGTTGAAAATAAGAGTCGAACCTCCGATCAATTTCTCGTAACCCAAGTGCCTATAGATCGGAGGGACAAATATTAAAGCCAGATATATTTTTTTAATGACTGACTGACAGTCAGGCAGGCCCCCCGTGTCATACACCAAAAACAATCCGTTACTCGCAAAATCCATACGGAAAAAAGGACGAGACTACAGTCTACAGCACGGTGTACCGTTCCCAGATGCTAAGGACGGGATAGGTAAACGTTGCACGCCAGAAAAAAAAAAAAACACCGCGCTGAATCGCGTCGATTCTCACACTCGAACCCTGCAGCGAAACGCGTCGCGCGGCCGAACTATAAACACGTTATGATCCATGCGGGAGGATGCACATGCACCACACATACTCAGTGTACTCCACTGCTATGTATTTATCTTATTCTTTTTAAGTAAATTGAGTTTCTATTTTCGATATCAAACAAAAATTCAGATGTCTTGCAAAAAATATCATATGAGTATATAGCTTTCATGCAGATATTAAAGCAAATGTTTCGGTTCAAAAGTGCAGGGTATCATGGCGATTATCGGGTATCGTGTTGCGGTGTCGAGGTCGATTTTATCGGGTATCGTGTTGCGGTGTCGAGGTCGATTTTATTAGACCAAGTATTACCAGTATCATTGAGTATCAGAAGTATCACCACATATGAGGGTTGAGTATCAGGGATATCAGAGGGGTATTATCATTCTTACTTCGAGCGTTAGGGGGAATCGAGCCGAGGAGGGTATATATTACATTGAGTATCGAGAGTATCATGTTCATGGTATTGAGCGTTAAGAGGGTATCGTTTTCGGTTTTCTATATTATATCATTGAGTTATCAGAAAAAAAATGTATAATAAGGATATCATATATCACAAACAAAGTATCAATTTTTTTTGTGTAGAGTATCGGTGGTATCAGGTTAGCGGTATCGTCGAGTTTCATGGTATCATTAAGGTATCAGAAAAAAGGTATCATAAGGGTATCATATATAAAAAAACAAAGTATCGACTTCGGGTGTCGAGTATCGGTGGTATCGGGAGTATTGGGTTTGGGTGTCGAGTACCGATGGTATCAGGTTGGTGGTATCGTCGATTATCAGGTGAAAAAATCAAGTATCGGATCAGAAGTATCATCGAGTATTGAGTCAAAAAATCAAGTACCGGATCAGAAGTATCATCGAGTATTGGGTCAAAAAATCAAGTACCGGATCAGAAGTATCATCGACTATGTTGCCTGGATACGGGGATACGGATACGGATACGGATACGGCGATACCGCGATACGGTAATGTCGGTGTCTGGGAATCGCGCTCCTGAAGAGCAGCGGGTCCACGGACCGGCAGACGAGTTTGTAGTTGGTGTGAGGCCCAACGACAACCCTTCTCAGCAGCCCAGGTGGCGGCCGAGCCTGCAGGGGCTCAGGCCGCGCAGTCTTCCCGAACAAGGCCTGGTGCGACTTGGTGATCCGGGTACAGATCCTTCGTACAGTGGGAAGACGGAGAGAAACAATACGAACCGTGAAGACACAAGCGATTTACCCTGGTTCGAGCCCCCACTGCCGGGTAACAGCTCTACTCCAGTCTTGTTGATTATATGGTGGAGAACAGTACAGAGGTGCCGAGATCGGACTTGGAGGCACCGATCCCGAGCTTACAATGGTGATGGCTAAAGGCTAAGGCTACTCGCTAAGGAAGCTTCGGATGTCGGTGTTGCTTGTGCTTGGACCAGGCGAACTCGGGTCAGGGATCTTGAGCGTTCAGTTGGCCGTCCCTTCGAATGCCCAGGGATCCTCCTTTTATAGGCGCGGTGGGCCGCCCGAGGCTGATACGGCGGGCCCAGCGCTGGTCTTTGCTTTAGTGGCGAGGTTCTTGTCTTGTTCTAGGGTCCTGTCGGGTCTCGAGCCTGCAGGGAGAAGCTGGTCGGGTTAGTACTGGACACGTGTTTGTCTTAACGTGCCGGCTTAGAGGAGAGAACTTCTTTAGGGAGAAAGCACTTTCCCTTTATCCTCAATACAGTCTTGACTGGACCGAGCCAGCTCTGCGCCACCCGTTGGGGGCGTCGCGTAGCGTAACAACCATCTGCTGCCTGCCAAAGAGGGCAAACGACAAGACGGGCTGTCCGCGTGTCCTTTCCCGGGCTATAGGTCTCTCGGGAGATACAGTGCGTTCCCGGTCAAGGTCGGATAAAGGGTAGTGGGACATGGTACTTGTCGCCACTTGCCTGTAGGCAAGCGGATTGCCCGTGGGACCTTCCCCCGGGCTAAGGATGGCCCGGAGGCATATGGTGCCGCAGGGTTTGACTCGGTCAAGCCCGGGGCAGTCGCTGGCGGGTTAAACACTTCCGCCAGTACGGCCAGGAACAGTCTCTCGGATTCTCGTGCGATGGGCCCGTACGGTAAACGGCCCAAGGCCCGTCTCAGGATGGGCCGTTTATTAATCACCAACAGGATCGATCTTGAAGAAACAAAAATGACAATGATGGACACCTCGGTCCTGAGCGCACTGGTCCTGAAGACGTTCCGCTCATCTCGAAACGGCAACCACAACAATGACGAACAAGATGGAGAACCTTAACAATCCTTGGATTAGCTCCACATGCCCGACACCGACAGGGTAACGGATTAGAAGAACCATATCAGGAGTCGTCAACATAGAAAATGAACATATATAGATGACAAGTGCCTAATCAGTTTGATTAGGTCGTGTAGGAACAAGGTTCAAATCGTTTGTTCGTTAAGATGCCTTACCTGCCAAGATCCATCAAGACCTAGAATCTAAAATGAAGATATGAAAAACCACCATTGTTCCCTACTATCGTCATTCCCACGTTACCGTGGAAGTCTCTAGCCAATTAACTTCCACCTCCTCTCTTTCTCCTACCACCGATATGGATCTGACGGTGATTGCCGCATCCTCACCGACGCGGTCTGACACATACATCTTTATTACTTGTAGATAAGAAGTTGCTGCTCGTAGAGCTTCGAGCCACCCATCTTGCTTCATTGGCATCGTCAAAGACAAAAACTGAGGGAGACCCGCCGTCGCCACTAACTCCCAGCATAGCCACTGTCGCCACCTCAACCCTAACTCCTCTAAACCTACTGCTACTACTATACACGTACTCCCCATCTAGATCCATGACTCCTCGGCCCTGGCTAAGGCATGAAGGCCACACTAGCAACAAGGGAGCAAGTCAAATCTAGGCGAGGAAACATGACCCTCTTTCTTTACCCTCCTTCTCACCCTCTTGTTAGGCCCTTATTTCGATTATGGTTAGGTTGTTCCATCAGGCCTAGTTATCGCCTTTTTCTCCAACTGTTAGAGAAGGGAAGGAGGAATTTTATTTAATTTTCTTGGTAGTTGTTGCAGACAGCGCCTGGTGTCACTTGAAGAATTTCATCTAATAGTGGTGACGATATGATAATATTCTATCGTTCAACGGTTGAACAAAAGGTCTCATATATGAACTCATATTGACACTTATTGCTTAACCATCGGATGATAGCTATGACAAGTGGACCTAGTGGCCTACCATCTTTTTCTCTCACCGAATACTATGGTATCGTATTGCCCAAATGGTGGGCATTTAACAGGGGACAACCACCTATTTCTTCCTTTAAATTTTGAGATGGCATGCAATAAGGAATGAAAAAATGTGTCGAAATGGTCCCTTAACTATAGCCAGTGGGACCAAATTAGTTTCTGAACCAAAATACCAGACATGGTCGGTCCCTCAAGTATTAAAACCGGACTTATCTGATCCTTTGATTGGTCAGCAGGACGGTTTGGGGTTTTCTGCAAGCGTGGCGTGATTTCAATGATGCGGCAGCCACGTGGCTACCACTCTCGCTATCCTCTCTAAAATTTCTCTCCTATGATCTCTCCCTCTCTCTCTCTCTGAGACCGGTGTTGTCGTGTCGTGTCGACCACCTAGCTCCCTCTCTAGAAATGTTGGAGCCTCCCTCCCCCCATGCAATTTGCTGCCCACCTCGCCTCGTACTCTCCGTCGCTGGCACCTCCCTCCCATCCCCTTGCTCTCCACTGCCAGCGTCGTTGTCCTCCTCTCTTCATAACCACTTTTTTTATCATTCAAAATATCAATATGGTTCGATTTTGATATTTCAGGGTTTATCAAAACCGATGTATAAATTTAGAGATCAATTTGATTCGGCGAGCTTGGCTAAGGGATTATGGTGACACTTTTCTCACAAGGAATGAGATAAATACAGAAAAAAATCACCAAACGAGCAGCCCGCGCGCTATTCCCGCGGAGGCGTGCGGGCGCCGAACCGACTACCGGACCGGACGTGGCGGCAGGCGCCGTGGGACGCCACCGCGCGTACGGGTGCGCCCCGCGGCCTCGGCAGCGAGATCGCCGGCATTTTCTTGTCACGAGATCGGCGCAGCTGTACGGGCGGCCGCCTGGGATCCCCCAGATCCAGGAAATAAATCCAGCACAGCGCGCGCGCGCGCCGCGGCGGACAGTTGCGCCTGGCCCCTCGCCGCGCCGTCGCGTTCCTCCGTCGTCTCGTGTCGCGGCGCCCCTAGGCCGTAGCGGCCGGCCGGGAGCCCGGGAGTGGACCGACCAGCGCGCGGCCGCGCGGGCAGGGGGGTCAATCTGGGGGAGTGAGACGAGTCTACGCGAAACGCCTGGGACTCTCACCGGCACAGGGCCGCGCTGCAGGCTCTGCCCGGTACTGGTAGCCTGGTACGGGTACAGCGACGCTGGCTGACGGCCAGGCCGTGGCGCCAGCGATGGCATGGACGACAGGCCAACGGTGGGGGGAAGCGCGTCTGGGCAGACGTACGGGCCGGTGACTGTAGCAGGAGGAGGGCACCACCATTCAGTCACCAAGCTCCCGGCCGGTACAGAGCATGGAGGAATGTCATGGTATGGGATGTTGTAAATACAATGAGCAGGTTGTTTCCCGCGTTTGCATGTCTATGTCTCTGTGTTTCGTATTTTATATGGACTTCTTTTCTAATTTCATATTCGACATGAACTCTTTATCTAATCTCTGCTCTATATGGACTATTTTTCTAATTTCATATTAACTAGCTGATATGGACTCTTCATATTAATTTGACGTGAACTCTTATTTCTATTTTTATTTCAAATTTATATAACTTTTATTTATATTTGTAGTTGATATCGACTCTTTCTATTAATCTGACATGGGCTCTTATTTAATATTGTTTTTTATTTTTCTTTTATTTTTATGCTTTTTTGGTAATTGTAGAGGATATGATCTCTTTCTATTAATGCAACATGGATTCTTATTTCTATTATTTTCTATTTTAAATTTATATTCTTTATGTTTTTGTTGGAGCTAATATAACCACTTTTTAAAAAATCCGACATGAACTTTTTTACTTCCAAATTTCTACTTTTTTAGTTTAAATTGTTATAATATTTCACAACTGAAATCATGTTGTACATATATCTCTTTTCTTATTT
>SPJY01031878.1:3850996-3887604 GCA_005191435.1 Raddia distichophylla | reverse complement strand
CGAGGTCTCGAAGATCGCTTTCGCCGGGGCCTGAAGCGTCGGCTTGGAGAAGTAAGTTCCGGAACCGACCCTAGTCCGCTTGAGCTATAACGACTCAAAACGGCTGACTCGGTCTTCTCTCTCTCAGGTCTTGAAGGGCACCATGGAGGACCTTGAGGAAGGTGTCACCGCCGAACGCAGCGCGATCCTAGCGGGCTTCCGGGCGCATCTCCGAATGGGAGGCCTTGAGAGGGAGCCCTCTGCGTGGTCCAAAAGCCGGAGAAGGCTGAAGATGAAGGTGAGAAAGCTCAAGGCCCGACTAACCGAGGAGAGGCAATCCTCTGGGGCTCTCCGAAATGAGGCCGAGGAGCTTCGCGCGCTCGGCGCTGGCCGCGAGGGCAGACGACGCGGAGAAAAGGCAGGGCCTCATGAAATGGCTCGAAGGGCAGCTCGACGACACGTCCCAGTGGCGGAACCTGCTCGCGGCGGAAGTGAAGGACCAAGGCCCATCTCGCCGAAGAGAAGTTGATCTCTGCGTGTGGACTGCATGGGCCCCGGGTATCCTCTAGAAGGCCCATAAAGGAGCAGATAGGGGGCGACCCAGGTCGGTTGGCCGAAGATGGAAACCACTCGGATCGGGCGGAACTTAAGCCGCAAGAAAGGGTCCGAGTTTACGGGATATCCCCATGTAATTAGCAGATCAATGCATGCATTCCATGTAACATCATAACGGAAATAGTTGCCATATACCCCGCGACTTACTGTAAATTCTATCCCCCCCTGTACTATATAAAGGGAGGGGACGGAAGCCATCGGCACGGATCCATCGAATCATTGATAGGAGCATCGTCTTGCATCCCGATCCACCATATAATCCCAGAGCACAGGAAGTAGGGTATTTACCTCCTCCGTTGAGGGCCTGAACCTGTATAACCCTGTCTTGTGTTAGCCATCTGGTCTAGTTCTCGATTAGCGTCCCCTCGTACAAATTCATTGCCGGCGGTGACCCCCCAGTTAGTCACCTGTCGACAAGGATGGAAATGAGAGTCGAACCTCGATCTAATTCTTATAACCGAAGTGCCTATAGATCGGAGGGACAAATATTAAAGCAAGAAATATTTTTTTAATGACTGACTGACAGGCAGGCAGGCCCCTCGTGTCATACACCAAAAACAATCCGTTACCCACAAAACCCGTAGGAAAAAAAGGACGAGACTACATCACGGTGTACCGTTCCTAGATACTAAGGACGGGATAGGTAAACGACAAAACTGTTGCATGCCCAAAAAAAAAACACTGCGCTGAATCACGTCGATTCCCACATTCGAACCCTGCAGCGAAACGCCTCGCGCGGCCGAACTATAAACACATTATGATCCATGCGGGAGGATGCGCATGCACCGCACGTACTCAGTGTACTCCACTGCTATGTATTTATTTTATTTTTTTAAGTAAATTGAGTTTCTATTTTCGATATCAAACAAAAATTCAGATGTCTTGCAAAAAATATCATATGAGTATATAGCTTTCATGCAGATATTAAAGCAAATGTTTCGGTGCAAAAGTGCAGGGTATCATGGCGATTATCGGGTATCGTGTTGCGGTGTCGAGGTCGATTTTATTAGACCAAGTATTAGCAGTATCATTGAGTATCAGAAGTATCACCACATATGTTTGTTGAGTATCAGGGATATCAGATATCAGAGGGGTATTATCATTCTTACTTTGAGAGTTAGGGGGAATCAAGCGTTAAGAGGGTATCATTTTCGGTTTTCTATATTATATCATTGAGGTATCATAAAAAATGTATCATAAGGATATCATATATCACAAACAAAGTATCGATTTTTTTTGTGTAGAGTATCGGTGTTCTGCCAGGCTGCCAGCCGCCCTCGCCGCCGGTAAGCTCCACCAAGCCGCCGCCTCCTCCCTCTCCTTCTCCTCTCTCTGCCCCGTCCTTCTCCTTCTCCCCTCTTTCTATCTCCACCCCGCCCCCCTCTCTCTCTGCCCTGCCTCGTCCCTCTTCTTCTCCCCTCTCTCAGCGGTATCCCACAGGTATCAGAGAAGTATCCACAAGGTATCCGATTTATTTTTATTATTTGAAAATCCAAAAAATGTTCGATACGTATCCTGTACGTATCCTTGCGTATCCGATACGTATCCGTATCCGGTACGTGTCCGGATACGGATACGTGAGTTTCTGGCCGTATCCAGGTAACTCAGATCATCGAGTATCGGGTCAAAAAAACAAAGTGCAATCAAGTACCGGATCAGAAGTATCATCGAGTATCGGACCAAGTGAGACAAAACAAAGTTTAGGGGGCCAAGTGAGATTTTCGTCCAACTTCCGGAGGCAAAAGTACAATTTACTCTTCAGAATCATATTTGTAGTATCAACAAAAATAAGTATCTGGTCTATAGTATCAAGAAAAATAAGTATCAGGTTTGCAGTACCAACAAAAATAAGTATCAGGTCTACAGTATCAATAAAAATAAGTATCATATTTGCAGTATCAAAAAAAATAAATATCCGGTCTACAGTATCAAGAAAAATAAGTATCAGGTTTGCAGTATCAAGAAAATATATTATAAAATTGTGGTATCATATTTATGGTATCAACTCATAGTTAGGGTGTCGTAACTAGTTGGAAAATAATTATGGTTTCAAGCCTACAATATCAAAAAATAAAATTATGGTATCGTAACTAGTTGGAAAATATTTATTGTATCAGCCTTGCAGTATCAAAAAAAATTATCAGATTGATACCATAATACCCAGTTATGAGGTATGATTGCAGAAAAAAATAAGTTGTAGCACAAAAATAAGTATCAGGTCTACAGTATCAAGAAAAAAAATCAGGAATGAGTTGTCGAGTATTGTTGATACTAGGTTGATGGTATTATCGAGTTTCATGGCATCATTGAGGTATTAAAATAAAAGTAGGGCCCAATTGGGCAACGGGATCCCGTCTATGGAGAAACACAGAAAATGGACGTTTCTCTGGATGCAACGCATGCCGACCTCGTGTTCTGCGCATGGAGCCACAGTTAGTCACCATATCAAGCCATGCATGGGCTGCCACGTATCACCATATCTGATTACCGAATCGATTATAAAAATGGATTTTTGATATTTTTTCGAACAAAACTAGACCACACTCGCAATATAAATTTCAAAATAATTAAATTTTAAAATATTCACCTACTAACCACTCAGCCACCAAATAGCTTATAAGAGCAAAGCTAGCAGCAGCTTTAAAAACTGCTGCAAATTTACAGCTTTGTTGCAAACATCCTTTCAGACTTTACACTACACTCTAAAAGATTCCCTCACCTATCAGACACTCTATACGTGCTGCAAATTTAAAACGCCGTATAAAGCTCCTCCTCGCCATGCTCTAAGCTTGCCGAGAAACTCGCAGAGAAAATCGAACGGGGCAGCATACAAATTTTCACGTAGGCATCCGGCCCATCACCTCGCTCCCCCACGTCAAGATTCGTGCAGATCGAGCGACGCAGGGCTATCCCGTCGGCTCGCGCTGGAAACGGGATCTTTGTTTTTCCTGCTGCTCTCTACTTATCCGCTTCTTCCACCCAAATTCAAGCTCCCCTCCGACTCCGGCGAGCTGCACCACCGCCGCGCCGCCCTCCGACCGCGAGGTATTCTCTCCCCTAGTACGCAGCTGACCTGAGCTTCTACATGCTTCCTTCCTTCCCGTGTTGCTGCGATCTATCTATCCAGTATCGATCGATCAATCTACGAACGAACTTGAACGATTCTGCCCCTACCTGTGGCGTTTGATTTGATTTGATTTGATTTGAATTGGATAGATGATGATGGTGCTTTGCGTGTACATCTAGATTTAGATGCTGCTTTCTACTATGTTTATCTGTTGATGTGGTGATGATTATAGGGTTAAGGCCTAATCTGAATCCCCTGGGTTCGCTTTGGGGATTTGGAATTTGGAATTGGAATGGCTCGTCGTCTGATTAGCCCCGCCGCGTCGTGCCAAGGCTGTGGTTTGGTTAAGGCCGGGTTTCTGGGCGTGTTCTCCTCCTTCCATGTGATTCCACTATCCCTCCGTTCCTTCCCTCCAATCTCCTCCTCCTCTTCCTCCACCTCCTTTTACTTACTTCGGCTTCCCACTGGCTTTGTTGATCAATTTTCTGTATTATTAGGTATACTGAACCTGCTCTCGTCTTAGCTCCCTGCAGCATATTTAGATTTCAAATTAGATTTTCCCTTCAGTTGCTTCTGGCGATTCTCTATTCATAACATGTTATTCATGCTAATCTTCATGCTTGCTTGCTTCTATGTACATTGATGCCTCTGGCATGACATGAACTTATGCTACCATGGTATGGATTGCATTTGTATTATGCAAGATTACTTTCTCTTCACTTATTCCTCTTTCTGCCAGTCTCAAGGCCTGCCATCAACCTCGTCGAGCAGGCTTTCCTCAGGGAAAGCTAACTCTAGCTGCCGTTCTAATCTGAGGAAGGAGGTGGGGTGTCTCTTATTGCCACATTTAAATAAAACCTATACCTTTGTTGCAGGCTGTTACATGCATTTCGCTTATACTTTTTTTTTTTTTTATGTTTCATGATGTTTTCTGTCTTTCTTATATGTTTTGGTTTGTGTTGTTTTAGGGTTCACACTGGACATCATCCAAGCCTTCCCTGTCTTTGCATGTTAGTAATGTCTTTCGTATGTCACTATTATTCATTAAGTGTAAATTTATATTTACAAAAATATATCATACGTCATCGGGTTGATATAACTCCTTACCTAGTATGACTAAAAAAGAACCACAAATTAAACAATCTGCAAGATATAATAGGCACACTAAGGCCCTGTTCTCGTCAACTTGCTTATCTACCTTATCTACTTAGCTAGCTTATCTCCAAACTTCGAGAGCTTCTTGAGGTGGCTTTTAGAATCAGCTCTTCTATGTTCGACTTGTTTTACAGTTTACATAACGTTTAGGCATGCCTTCAAGATAGCAAAATTTCGGTTTCAAAAAAACAAATCATTTTTATTTTAAATGAAGATAAGTAAATACAAAAATAGTTAGATAAATTACATAAGCTGAGAGAACATGGACTAAAGTTCCATTAAAACATATTATTTCTTAATTTATTTCACTGTTGGCATTCAATATAGCTTGATGAATCTTCTTGTATCTTTTCTCCTTTTCCCTCCATATATCAGAGTGCAAAGCTTATCAGCAAAAGGACTTGTTCTGTTGCAACAGAGCCACCACCTGCTGCAACTGAAGAACCAGAGATGGATCATCCAAAGGAGATATTCTTGAAAGATTACAAAAAACCTGATTATCTGTTTGACTCGGTAACTACATACCTTTTTATTATGATCATAGTTCTGTACAGCTTTCATTCTCCTGTAGGAATTTTCTCACTGCATTGCTTATGGTTAGCCTCTATTAGCAGTTTGTTCGTTTGTAGTATATATAAGTAGACAGATATGCTGGCCTCGGTTATATGCACATAAGCAGTATTCATTGGTTGTCTGGTGCGATATGGTCATTTGTTATGTGCATGTGGGCCCCAACAGACATAGGTTAGGGTGGAAGTGCAAAGAAATTATTATTCATGCACACTATAAACAATAACACACAGCAAAATTAGATAGTTATTAGGTTGCTTTGATTTGGTAGGATATAAGGTTTTTATTTTCAGTACTATTTTCTAGATGAAATTGTTAGGAGTCTGTCCTATATAAAACACTTCTAGAAAAGAGGTTTAGCATCAACGAAATTCTGTGTATCATTAGATGAATCAAGCAAATAAAGAATCAAGTTTCTTAGGTTGTTTGTTGCATGCCACACTCGCCACTGCTGCAAGGGCGTCTTGCCAGCGTTCTTTCTCTTTCTCATGTCAGACCATAACATCAATACTGTCATACTGACACAAGTCTGAGTTTTAATTTTCTGTAAATTGACCCTGGTCCCTGGCCATTGCTACTTGTTATCTGTATAATATTTGTAAATCTTTACTTATTTCTAATTCTACTGCAGGTGGATCTACAATTTAAACTTGGTGAAGAGAACACCATAGTTACATCTAAAATATTTATATCTCCAGGCGTTGAAGGTGAAGAGTTATCCTGGCATCTAATACTTCTTGCTCATAATACCATTTTTTGTACCTTCTGAAAATTACCATTTGGTCCCTCATTGGATGCTTTAAAGTCTCTCTTTTTATATTTTTGTTATTCCTCCATTATTTTTCTTAGTTTGAAATGAGGCTTTGGATTTTGTCACTAATTCTTGGGGTTTTTTTTTTTGGATCAGCAGGTACCTCATCTCCACTTACTCTTCACGGGCGTGATCTAAAACTGCTATCAATCAAAGTTAATGGCAAGGGGCTAAAGGTGAGAATTTTGAGTTGATATGACCTTTTTTTTTGTTCTATTACATCTATCTGGATTCTGGAATGTGAACATGTTTGCAGGATATACATATACTCAAGATTTGAGAAATATGTTGATGAGAATATCATATTCTTATCTTGGGAGATACTGGGAAGTGTTGTTTTGTGGTTAAAATGTAGAATCAGTTTACACTCAATATCATAAAGTTCTTATTTTTGACAAAAACAGTGGTGAACCAAGTGCATGACTTAAATGACTGAGAAGTGAGGAACCCATATGTTGTTGTATAGTGTATTTGAACAGGAGCAAAGATAATGAGATATTCCTTCTGACATTCAGATTTCATGCTTCAGTCTATGTTTTTCAATTTTTTACTCATGCAAGTACAGTTATAAATGTGGAACCTCCATGAATAAGTGAATATGCTAGTGTGATAGTCACTTTTGTTCTCCTCCAAATCTCTACCATGCAAAAACTCCTAGTTATAGTAAGCCGACTGCAGTCCATAAGTTTGTCTTTAGGATGTTTTTTCCTTGCAAAAGTTTCTACTTCCCACGATGAGTATTATGCAACTATGCTATTTTTTCTGACTTACACTGTTGACTAAATGTTAGAATGAAGAGTACACAGTTGATCCACGCCATCTGACACTTTTGACACCACCAGCTGGTGCATTCAACTTGGAAATCGTTACGGAAATCTATCCTCAGCTCAACACATCTTTGGAGGTACAGATTTTTTTAAAAAAGTTATGAGGGGTGATGTAGCACAAGCTGCAGTAGATTACAATCGAGATTTAAAGCTCTGTTGCCGATAGCTAACTGCCTAATTTATTGTAAACTTATAGGGCCTTTACAAATCGACTGGAAATTTTTGCACACAGTGTGAAGCAGAAGGATTCAGGAAAATTACGTACTTTCAGGTAGCTTGTCTTCTTTAATAGCTATGATCTAATGATCTATAGATAACAGCGATGGTGATTTATTATTGATGAACATAGGACAGCATGCATGAACTTTGTCAATGTTCAAAGCTAATTTTACATTATTTTTTATTATTCATTAAACATGATTTGTGTTTGGAAATGTTTAATGCTATCGCAGGATCGCCCAGATGTGATGGCAAAATTTACTTGCCGTATTGAAGCTGATAAAAAGTTGTACCCAGTTTTGTTGTCCAATGGGAATCTAATTGGGCAGGGTGATCTGGAGGTGCAGTATCTTTCTGATGCAACCATAGAAGCTTATAAAGTGATAATCACTGAATGGCGTTTCTAAAGATATGGTTTTTTCTTAACTGTAGGGTGATAAGCATTATGCTTTATGGGAGGATCCCTTCAAGAAACCGAGCTACTTGTTTGCTTTAGTTGCTGGTCAATTGGATTGCCGAGAAGACTCATTTGTTACATGTTCTGGACGCAAAGTGACGCTACGAATTTGGGCTCCTGCCCAAGATTTACCAAAAACGGCTCATGCTATGTATTCTCTTAAAGCAGCTATGAAGTGGGATGAGGAGGTTTCATCCAGATTCTATTGTCTTACGATTTTCTGCAGTTCTTATAATATCAATGACACGATTATTAGTCATGTTAGTGATGCAATTCTACTTTTGGATTTGTGTCAGGTTTTTGGTCTTGAATATGACCTTGATTTGTTCAACATTGTCGTTGTTCCTGATTTCAATATGTAAGTCTTTCTCATTGGCACCAACATGCTGCAATTTGTGTTCATTTTCAGGATGTTCATTTTTTTTGGTAGTGGCTTTGTTTTTCTTCTATATATTTAATTAAACGTTAGCAATTCAAGCCTGCCATGGGCCCATGACTCTGAAACAACACTTGTGAAATTGTATAACAAACATACCTTTTGGTTACTTGCAGGGGAGCAATGGAAAACAAGAGCTTGAATGTAAGAATTTACCTGTGCTTAGGGAATATATGAACAACAATAATTTGCTGACGCTGATTCACCAATGAACAGATATTTCAATCTAGACTTGTGCTGGCATCACCAGAAACTGCTACTGATGGTGATTATGCTGCAATTTTGGGTGTTGTTGGACATGAGGAACATCGTTGGACATGAGGTATATCTAAAGACAAGGTTCAAGAAAGCGCTAAGCGCTAAGCGAGCGCTCGAGTGGTGAAAAAGCTTAAGCGTGCTTAAGCGCGGTTAAGCTTTTTTTCTAATATTGTAAAAAAATCCAATTATACAGCTAAAAAAGGGGTTTTCAAGGGGTCTTAGGGTTAGGGTTAAGGGGCGGGGCGGCCTTGGCGGAGGGGCGGCGCGGCCTTGGCGGAGGGGCGGCGCGGCCTTGGCGGAGCGGCAGGAAGGGCGGCGCGGCCTTGGCGGAGGGGCGGCCGCGGTAGGAAGGGCGGAGGGGCGGCGCGGCAGGAAGGGCGGCGCGGCTATCTGGAGGGGCGGCCGTGGCAGGAAGGGGACGCATGCGGTCTTTGCTCTGCCCGCGCCCGTCTTTTCCAGTTTTCCCTCGCTATTCTTTTCCTTCCTGCGTGATTCTTTCCCACGCCAGCTCGCCCATGACGCAGAAGCGGACGCTTCAGCGAGCGCATCGCGCGCTTAGGCGGCTGAGCGTGATTAAGAGGGGCCAGCGCTTAATTGGCGCTTAGGGGGTAAGCGAAGCGCTGACCCCACGCTTAGCGCCCAATCGTGCTTAAGCGTGCGCTTAATCGCGCTTTTTCAAACCTTGTCTAAAGAAATGCTGCTCTTCTTTTTATATGTCATCGTGTTTGTTGTGCCCACCAAATTTTTAGTGGATCATTTTTACTTTTGATATTGATGGCTTAATATTTTTGCAGTACTTCCACAACTGGACTGGGAACAGGTATGTCTTAACAGCATCACCATACTGGTTGCATCTTATTTTCCAGCTCTTTAACCTTTTGATTTCCTGAACTGAAATAATTTTAATATTTGAACAGAAATCATCTTTGTCGATGAGATTACATTCAAAATTAGTTTCACTCAGGGAGTTAGGATAGGATTAATTACTTTTCTTATCTTATTGCAGAGTGACTTGCCGTGACTGGTTCCAGCTAACCTTGAAAGAAGGATTAACTGTCTTCAGGGATCAGGTACTGATGCTGTGGACCATATGTTGCCTACTGCAAGTTTGGCTTTGAGCTTGCTCCGCGAACTAATTTGGTTGTACAGGAATTCTCATCAGATCTTGGTTGCCGCACAGTTAAGCGCATAGCCGATGTCTCAAAACTTAGAACCTACCAATTTCCTCAGGTTTCTTACATTTGCACTCGGTTACTGCATTCTAGTTATTTTGAAGCAGATGCTGCAAGAAACAGGCAGTTATAGCTCTCTTTTTTTGTTTTGATTAATTTACCCCTGATATCCAGGATGCTGGTCCTATGGCACACCCTATTCGCCCTCATTCATATATCAAGGTGATAATATTTGAATGTGTTGACATTTAAATTTAATTACATTGTAACTTATAGCTACAATAAAGATCAGTTTATGATTCTTTTAATTTGATTTGTAGATGGACAACTTCTATACTGGTGAGTTACTTTTTCTATGAAGTATGATGCATGTAGTGAGATGTACAACACCATTAACTGATTATTTTCAATCCCCCTGTTGAACCCTGCAAACATTATTGGATGAATCTTCTATGGTGACTTAATGTGGACAACTCACAGTTACGGTATGTGTTTTCTCTTTTTGTTTTGTGTCCTTTACCCAATATTTGTAATGCTTGGAACCTTCTGACATTCTCTTTTATTGCTTTCTGCTTCTTCATCCAATGATTTTGGGATTTGATGTAGGTTTACGAAAAGGTTCGTTGATTTAATATTCTTTTTTATTTTCTTGCACATCATGGAGAACCATTGTAGGATCAAACCTATGGATCTTATTTGTTGTAGGGTGCTGAAGTTGTGAGAATCTACAAGACAATATTTGGAGCTTCAGGTTTTCGAAAGGTAAAAGTCAGATCTGGAAAAACATGTTGATGATGTCCTTTTCCAAGAACAGTACAATAAGTCTACCAAGCAATGGGAGTCTATTATTCCCTTTATCTCTTGGCCAAAAGAGATGCACATTAAAATTCAGGATATTGATTTGGCATGAATTGATCTGTCCCTTTTTTCTGTTATTAAATATGTGCTATCTATTCATTTGATTTATTTGCGAGTTGTATTCTCCTGTAGGGAATGGATCTTTACTTCCAAAGGCATGATGGGCAAGCTGTGACTTGTGAAGACTTCTATTCGGCTATGTGTGATGCAAATAATGCCCAACTACCAAACTTTTTACAATGGTAGTAGACTGTAAACATCTATCTTTCAGTTGAGTTATGCGTTACAAACACAATCTGATTATGAGCAACCATCCAATAGGTATTCTCAGGCAGGCACACCTACTGTTAAGGTAACTTCATCATATGATGCAAGTTCCCAGACATTTTCTTTGAAGTGTAGGTAAGCATGTATGCTCCAGTTTTGAATTACTTTACAGAAACTTGGTAGTTCTACATTTTCAACTAAATCCATCAACTCTTTTGAATCCTTTCAGTCAAGAAGTGCCACCCACTCCTGGCCAACTGGTGAAAGAGCCAATGTTCATACCTGTTGCCATTGCACTTGTTGATTCTACTGGAAAGGATATGCCCCTAACTTCCATTTACAGTGATGGAATGCTCCAAACACTCACAACTGATGGTCAGCCAGTCTTCACTACAGTACTTAAATTTTGTAAGGTAAAAGAATCAGTCTTCCAACAAAATTTACTCTTCAATGCCATATTGCCAACTTCAGCCCCATAAGTTTATTTGAAATTTTTTTACAACTCACTTAAGTCCTGGTGCTCTTTCTTCATTCAATACCAGTCTGTTGTTGTCTTGCAACATTTATGTAGGCCTTTGTCATGTGTGTTGGCCGGCTATGGGCTGTGCAAACAGTACCTGCAGTACTGAAGCGCATGAACTGTGCTGCAGTTCTGTAGCACATGGTCCCAGGTTGCTAAGAGAGTAGGAAATTATAGATTGGATTAGATTAGTTACTATAGATTAGGTTGCACTCTTAGGTTCCAAGTAAGTTGTCCCTATAAAAAGGATACCATGTATCCAATATCAATCAAGTAAGAATTAGGGCTTAACCCATCCAATCTGTACCGCCTAGGCGCCTAGGTGTGAGGAGTGCCACCGGTCTCCTCTTATCAGGGTGTGATAACTGTAATTTATTCATATATTCATGACAGTCTTGCATTGGCATATCTTTATTGAACCTTAATTTTTGTAGGAATTCAGATTTGAACCTTGATCTAGTGATTTATCAATGGTTGACATACATACGCATAATTGTTTATTTGCATTAGATGTTCAGTTGTGTATTCAATGAGATATGCTTTTATCTTGCAGAAGGAGGAAGAGTTCACATTTAACAACATACCTGAGAAGCCAGTGCCTTCCTTGTTAAGGGGATACAGTGCCCCTGTCCATCTTGATTCGGATTTGACAGAGAGTGACTTATTTTTCTTACTTGCCAATGATTCAGACGAATTTAACAGGTTTTTCATCATGTTTGCCCTGTTAATGATATTTACCTTCTTATTGGAGAGTTGAATGTGACAATTTTTCTATTCCGTAGGTGGGAAGCTGGTCAAGTATTGGCACGTAAACTGATGCTCAGTCTTGTAGCTGAATTCCAGCAACCGAAAACACTGGCCCTAAATCCAAAATTTGTTGACGGACTTATTTTTATGACCCTAGTATGATTTGTGACACAAAATTTTAGTCATAAGATGGCTAACCTGAGCTTGTATAGGAATTCATTGCAAAGGCAATAATCTTGCCTGGACAAGGGGAGATTATGGATATGATACCAGTTGCAGATCCTGATGCAGTTCATGCTGTCCGTAACTTTATTAAGAAGGAGCTCGCCTTTCAACTCAAAGATGATCTTCTTGCAGCTGTAAGTGGCATCAGGCGAACACCAAAACTGTGTCCGAAAATGTAGCCTACATGCTCTAGTTTAGTAATTGTTTTCTACATGCTTTAGCTTTGTAATTGTGTTCTAGGGAGATTGAAATTACCACTGTTATATTGGTTTGGAGCTGTAGTGTTGAATAGATTTCTCATATCACGCTGAGGTTGAATAACCTGGTGTGATTTGAGTTAATAGAGGGTGCCACTTCATGTAGACAACTGAGAATAAACAAGAAACATTGAGTGAAGCTGTGTTTCATGAAGCCTTATAATAAGTAGTTTTAGGTTTGACTTTGATCTTCTCCATGCCAACTATTATGCCATTATGATTTGCTTTTTACTTAAGCTTGATCAACGTAGGTGACAAGCAACAGAAGTTCTGGGGCTTATATGTTCAACCATGATAGTATGGCTCGCCGTGCATTGAAAAATACGTGTCTTGGTACGTTTTTCTTTGTTAAACTTATGCCCATATATGAGAAATATGTTTCAGACAGTGTGGCCTAAATATATTTTCTGGTTACATGTGCAGCTTACCTTGCATCTCTGAACGAGCCAGATGTCACTGAACTTGCATTGCATGAATACAACTCTGCTACGAACATGACAGAGCAGTTTGCTGCGCTAGCAGCATTGTCTCAAAATCCAGGACAAGTTCGTGATGATGCCCTTTTAGATTTCTATAACAAGTGGCAGCATGACTATTTGGTAAGTTGTTGCTCCTTATAGATGTGATCCTTCTTGCAAAATAATGTGCATATGCACCACCAAAGTAGTACACTAATATTTGTTACATGTGGGCTCATACGTCTTCTCTTTCTGCTACAATAGGTTGTAAGCAAGTGGTTTGCTCTTCAAGCTACCTCAGACATTCCTGGAAATGTCGCTAACGTTCAGAAGTTACTAGCTCACCCTGCTTTTGACATGCGTAATCCTAATAAGGTACATGGTGCTGTTAGCTGTAACATCTTGGCCTTTATATTTCGAGCCAAGAGCTTGAGAACCGTACTGAAAGATTTGCTTTGATATACAGGTGTACTCATTGATTGGAGGATTTTGCGGGTCACCTGTGAATTTCCATGCAAAAGATGGTTCTGGGTACAAGTTTTTGGGTGAAGCTGTTTTACAGCTTGACAAAATAAACCCTCAGGTTAGATCCACTTTGCGGCTTTACGCACTAAACATATAAACCTGTTCATCTATCACCCTGCGTCCCTGCTACCACATATTGTTTGATTTTGCTTATGATTTTCGTTTCTGGATTTGAAAATGTAGGTGGCCTCCCGCATGGTATCTGCATTCTCTCGGTGGAGGCGATTTGATGAGACACGACAAGCTCTTGCCAAGGTTGGTCTCTCTGTCCTGTGTACTTGCACACATGCGCTATCGTACTTCACACATTGATCACAGCATTTGTAGATCGATGTACTGTTATTCGAAAATATTGAGGCATTTCTGTTTTTAGGTGCAATGCCTAACGTGTCTTTCTTATACAGGCCCAGCTGGAGATGATTATCTCAGCCAATGGACTCTCCGAAAACGTCTACGAGATAGCTTCAAAAAGTTTGGCAGCTTAGTTGCCTATTCAAAGAGTGCACTTGAATATCTCAGTCAGTCATGCCATTCACGAGATTTAGAGTATTGCAAGTGTACTTAACATATATACTTGGCATAAGCTTGAAAAAAAAAATACAGGCCACTAGAGTGGCACAAACTCAGAATTATTTCACGGTGCCTTTCTTCCTGGGGTTGAACCCAACTTTTCTTGAATCTCCCATTAGCTGGTAACAAGTTGTTGATCACGTTTAGAGCATAAGCATCCAAGTAATGTTGGCCACACGATTTTTAGTGATGTCTGTGTTTGAAAGGTTCCAATAGGTGGCCGGCCTAGTGTTGCTATTGGCATATTGCCCTTGGAAGTCAAGAATCTTGTGTAACTAGCGGTAGCGTGGCTGCTGTTGATCCATGAAAATAATCAACGTGGTCTTCTGGTTTTGAATACTAAGGTTTACTGATGTTGATGTTGGCCCGAGCTGTGGTGACTAGTGGCTGATCCATCTTGGAGTTTGAAGTAGTACTAATCCAGCACATAGTTATATTTTTCTTTTCTGTATGTGCATAGGCCATGTTAAAATTCACTGTTTGGGCGTTTTGTCAGCAAAATCTGACAGGTAATCTGGGAGTAATTTTTTTTTCCATGTTTTTAGTTGGGAGTGTTACGCAGCTGCACATTTGTGTTGGCGATTTGATTCTTGAGCTGCCAGTCGCTTGGGCATCAGGTTCTGGCAGCACCAATTCTGTGCAGCATTATATTAGTGGAAAGCAGAAACTTATATGGGACTCTTAGAACTTGCACTAGCATTAGACTGCAGTGGGCATTGATTGATGTACCTCTGTACTGCCACTGATTCTGTGCGTTAGTCGTTGAGGTCAGGCCATTGCTGATCGAAACGTTAAGAGCAAGACAGGACTAGGGTTGACAAAACTGCACAAAAAGACCCAGATGGAAGAAAAAAAACAGCCGTCCAAAGTGTTTTACGGATGGTTTCTCGAGCAGTTTTTATAGGTCTTATGATTGTGAATAACCGTGAAAGCTGCCAAACCAGGAGCAGGATTGGTCGGTGGTTTGATGATAGATGAGGATGTTAAATCGTCTCCTCTCCTATGCTCCCGGCCCTTCTAGGACCGTGTCTGTCCTGGACGACCATACATTAGGCTCCACCATCAATTAATTAAGTAATAATATTAATTAAGTAATAATTGACTGATTTAGTTCGGCTGCTTCTAAAATGTTCTGGCAAGTGCAACCACAGGAATTAGGTGTAATGCCCAGGGAAATCGGAGCATTGACCCCAAGGTATTATTTGTAACACGACCCAAGATCTACATATTATATTCATGTTTAGAAGACGCAAGAAAACACCGCGAGTCCAAGACGTCGCCTTGTATTTGTGACAGATGAGATGAGATGAGATGCGTCCTATTTATACCCCTCGAGCCTCACCATCTCCCCTCCCAAGAAGCAATCAACAGCAGCAAAGCAAGGCAGGGAGGCAGAGCATTCGCCATTGCCAGAAGAAGCGAAGCGAAGGGCAAGGTCGAGGAAAGATCATGGGTTGTGGGTACGAGGTGGAGGTGACGGTGTGCTCGGCGCGCGACCTCAAGAACGTCAACTGGCGCAGCGGCGACCTCAAGCCCTACGCCGTGCTCTGGCTCGACGACGGCCCCAAGTGCTCCACCCTCGTCGACCCCCACAACGCCGGCAACCCCGTCTGGGACCACCGCCTCCTCCTCCCGCTCCCGCCGCCCAGCCGCCTCGACGACGCCGTCCTCCACGTCGACGTCGTCCACGCCGACGCCGCCGACGGCGTCAAGCCGCTCGTCGGCTCCGCCCGCCTCCCGCTCCGCGACGTCCTCGACGACGCCGGGGTCGGCGGCCGCGCCTCCCGCACCCTCCCCCTGAGGCGCCCCTCCGGCCGCCCCCAGGGCACCCTCGACGTCGTCGTCGCCGTCCGTGAGGCCGGCCGCGGCTACGACGACCCGGCGCCCTACCCGCCTGCGTACGGCAAGCCCGCCGGCGAGTACGGTCAGCCGTACGCCGCGGCGCCGCCGTCTGGTTACCCGGTGGCCTACGGCGCGGCGGCGCCGGCGTCTGGCTACCCGGCGGCGGCCTACGGCGTAGCGCCGGCGGCGGAGGGGAAGAGCAAGATGGGGATGGGGACAGGGGCGGTGGCGGGGGTTCTGGCCTGGGCGGGCTGGCGCTGGCGGGAGGGGCGAGCTACCTGGAGGAGAAGCTGGAGGAGGACGTCGCGGAGAAGGTGGAGGAGGACCTGGGCGCCGACGACTTCGACCTCGACGGCGGCTTCGACGACGACTTCTAGGCCCAAGTGCGGGGATGCATGGATGATCGATTACATGAGTCGCATGAGTGATGAGACGAGGAGAAGATGAATAACAATCGCCATGGTTGCTAAAAATTCTCTCTTTGGCGACTCCATCGAGCCAATCCGCAAACCGCACTGCATATATACAGCTTGTTCAGCTGTCTGTCTCATGGTCGAGATGGCTCAACTACATTACACTGACATTAATTAGCAACTTATCATGCATGATCATGCTCGCTCCGGATCGATGGATCCACACGACGTCGCATGCACACCTCATATTCATGGAAACGTGTTGTTTCAACTCCAAGCACATAACAACCAACAAGCCATTCCAGGACTCTTCACTCACGTATATGAATCATCAGAAGGAGTCGGTAAATTGATCGAGCCTAGAAATGTAGCGACGTACTCTCTAGAACATATATGTATCTCCAGAAGGGTTTTCTTAAAAAATTTTAGAAAGCTTGACTTAGCTATAAAACATCTTGAAAATATAGAAAAATAAATATAACTTTTAGAAAAATGAGATTTAAGGGTGGGTATTAGAAGGAAATTGAACAAAACTCGTCATTCTATATAAAAAAACATATTTTGACTTTCCCTGAAAATTTTTTAAAAAGAAAATACTAGAAAACTTGGTTTGACTAGAAAATATCTTGAAAATGTCCAAAAAAAAAACAAGTGCAATTTGTAGGAAAAAGAGGTTCTCAAGCAGATATATTTTAGAAAATTGAGTGAAACTCGTTGACTTGTAAAAATCAAAAGAACTTTCTTCAAAAATTTTCTAAATATCCAGAATTCAAGAAAAAAATTCACTTGGCAAGAAAACAACTCGAAAATACAGAATACAAGTACAACATGTAGGGAAAATAAGGTCTTAAAGCACGTGCCAGAAGAAACTCTAGCAAAACTCCCCGTTTCGTAAAAAAACCAAAGTTTAACGTTTTTGACTTTCTCCAAAGAATTTCAATAACTCCAAAAATTCAAGAAAACTACATATGGCTAGAGAATAACTTGCAATGTACAAAGCATGTGCAACTTTGGGAAAATTTTATTTAACAATAGATTTTGAAGAAAAATTGAGCAAAACATGCCATTTTTTTTTAAAAAAAAGGCTAACCCCTTTTGACTTTCTCCGAAAACTTCTTAAAAAATCTAAAATTCCCATAAAGCTTGGCATGGCAATAAAACATCTTGGAAATATAGAAAACAAGTACAAATTATATGAAAATGGTGTTTTAAAGGAGGTGTTGAAAAGAAAACGAGTGAAACTCGCCATTTTGTAAAAAAAATAACAAGGGTAACACCTTGGACTTTCTACAAAAAATTTCAAAAATCACATACTTTCGGAAAGCTATATTTGGTTATAAAATATCTTTGAAATGTAGAAAACATGCACCACATCAGAGAATTTTTTTTTCACAACAGGTATTTGAAGAAATTTAAGAGAAACTCGTTGTTTTGTAAAAACCAAATGCTAACCCATTTGGACTTTATACAAAGAATTCAAAAAACAAAAATAGAAAGCTTGGCATGGCGAGAAGACATATAGAAAATATAGAAAACAAGTGCAATGTGTAGGAAAATTAGGTTTTAAAACAGGTATTGGAAAGAAATAAAGCATAACTCGCCGTTTTGTAAAAACAAAGACCTAACACATTTTGACTTTCTCTAAAAATTTATAAAAAAACCCAAAATTCCAGAAAGCTCCATTTGGCTACAAAAATCTTGGAATGTGGAAAGCATGTGCAACTTTGGGGAATTCTTTTACTACGGGTATTTGAAGAAAAACTGAGCAAAACTCACGGTTTTGTCAAAATCAAAGGCCAACCCCTTTGGACTTTCTCCCAAAAATCCAAAAAATCATGAAAGGAAGTTTTGCGTAGAAAACATCTTGAAAATATAGAAAACAAGTACAACTTTTAGAAAAATGAGGTTTGAAAGCGGTACTATATCAAAATTATATGAAACTCGTTGTTTTGTAAAAAAACCAGAGGCTAACCCTTTGGACTTTCTTAGAAACTTTCCAAAAAATTTAAAAATTCCTGAAAGGTTGGCTTGGCTAGAAAAACATCTTGCAAATTTAGAAGCAAGTACAACTTGTAGGAAAATTGGGTTTAAAAGCACGTATTGGAAATATATATATAGCAAAACTCGCTATTTGTAAAAAAAACTAAAGGCTAACCAGATGCAGATTCTGTTGTCTAGGATCAAACGCGTGTCCATGCCCTTCCGCAGCATCGCGCTGTGCTCGTCAATCGTCCCATTGTGTCAAATCATCCTACCCGTCACGTTCGGGAGCTCCGATAACTTTCAAACAAAACTCATCACCTTCGAGGTGATAGACAAGGAGGTGCCCTACAATGCCATACTCGAGCGCCCATCTCTAGGCAAGTTCATGGTTGTCGTCCATCACGGCTACCATTACCTCAAGATCCCAAGACCTGCGTGTCCATCACTGTGAATGGCAGCGCCGAAGAAGTTATGCATTGCTATGAGCTCGCGTTATCCATGCATGGTTGGACAGTTGCCCGAACGTAGCACCAAGGATGACCCTAATCCAAAGAGCTCAGCCTAAGCCCTCGTTGCAGGCTAGAGAATGCATAAAGGTTGTTCCCTTATTGATAGACAAGCCATGCAAGGTCGCCCGAATAGGCAAGCGAGCTCATTGCCTTGTCGTGGAGGAAGAGGCTACTCGGTGAAGAAGGCGGCACGACAGCGCCCCCTTTGTGGTCTTAGCTGATCCAAAGAAAGAAGAAAGAGAAAAAAGAAAGGAAAGGGGCAGCAGGCAGTGTCCCCTTTGTGATCCACAACATCGGTATGTCCGATATTTAGAAGCGAATACCGAAACCGAACCGAACTACTGAAGTTTCTCAAATTCGCCACCGAATTTTCCTAGAAAATACCAAAATACCAAACTTTTGGTTATATTCGCTTCTGTTTAGTTTTTTCTACCCACCCCTAACGAGACAAAAATGGCCCGGCCCAGCGTTAAACCAAATCTGGACTATGTGGCCCAAAAACAACTAAATCATATTTTTGGATCCGATGCCAGACAAATGGGCCCATCGAGTCGGACCATTTTTGCTTATTGTATTTTAGCGCATATTCCCAGACCATAATTATGAAGAATACAAAATTCATGAAATATGAGAGAGTATATTGATGGGAAAATTGGTTGTATGACACTCAGTTGATGATTGATTTTTGAATTCATTTCTTTTTTATGTTGTCGTATTTCTTTACAGCTATGGCCTGATATCATAATCACTTTTTTTGTTCTGTAATTTACCATTGTCTTCCTTCACATGTCAGTGTGACGACAGCAACAATGGAAATGCTAAAAGATGATTGTCACCACTTTTAGGGCTCCTCAGAACAAGGATTAATACATGCGACTAAATCAGCGATCAGTACGTTGCAAAAAAGGACCAAGTTCTTTATGCAGGTTTTGTTTTAAGATCTATATCAAATTATCATGTACACTGTTATAATTCTTTCAGGTTCCAGCTATATGTTATGCTGTGTAAACTTTTCAACACTATTTTCATGTTAACTTTATAGAGCAAAAGCAAAGTCTGGTCTCACGGGCGACAGCCCATTAACCCTGCTTCATAATATACAAACAAATACAAATATTAAATTGATCATGCGCGCGGTCACCGCGCGCTATCACAACTAGTATCTTCTCAACCAGGGAACCTATTGCAGTTATCTAGCTAACCAAAGAGAAAATTTTGTGTGTGCAGATTCGAGAAAAGGGCAGAGTCAGAGATTCGCTTATGAACGATTCGATGGATTGCATCAAGCTAAAGACCTTCGTTTCTTTGACAATGGATGTCGCTTCAGCTTCCCCCCGGCAATATTTCTTTGAGGAAAGAACAATTACCCTGGATGGTTCATTTCATACGCATTTTCTAGTTGTTCGATATATTATCAATGCCTCTGATATCTTGATGTCTGTGAATAATATGCCACCTGGATGCTTGCACAACCACAACGTTGTT
This sequence comes from Raddia distichophylla, assembly GCA_005191435.1. Lineage (NCBI taxonomy): Eukaryota > Viridiplantae > Streptophyta > Magnoliopsida > Poales > Poaceae > Raddia > Raddia distichophylla. The sequence goes on along the minus strand of SPJY01031878.1, from coordinate 3,867,379 downwards.
TTGTAGATCATGAGTTATTTTGCAACAGCTGAACATGAAAAGGGAAAACTCAAGTATTTTGCTTCTCCTGAAGGAAGATATGACCTCTATCAGTACAATTAAAAGGAGAACCGAACTGTTATAGAAGTGCGTAATGTCTTTACCATAGATTTTTTGTAACAATGCCCTTCCTGTACATACCTTAGCACGCCGTCGTCTTTTGACACAACCTTTTCATAGTTCAATAGTGACATGGGTTTGTGCTGGTTTTAGGTATTGGAGGATTCCCCTCGGTGCAAATGCCTTTTGAATGGTTGGTTCAGCTAATGCCTCCATTTAAGAAAAGAGCCTATTCCATATCGATATCATCATCCCCACTGGCCCACCCAAATCAGATACACTTGACTATTAATATTATATCATGGCTTACTCCTTATAAGAGGGCACAACATGGTCTCTGCTCTACATGGCTGGCAGGTCTCAGTCCAAATAAAGGTGTGCATTGCATCTTTCACAGTTACAGTCGGAAACCTTTGTGTTATGCTGTCTTTATCTCTCGTGTTCTCCTGGACACCAACCCCCTCTCTCATAGTGTGCTTACATGCAGATAATCTTATACCATGTTGGATACACCGAGGATCCCTGCCTCCTCCATCTCCATCAATTCCTCTTGTGCTTATTGGACCTGGAACAGGATGCGCGCCCTTCCGTTCATTAGTACAGTACAGGAAAGGGCTGCACAGGGTGCGGGGGGACCAACTGCTCCTGTTCTATTCTTCTTTGGCTGTAGAAACCAAGATAGTGATTTTCTGTACAAGGACTTGTGGCTAAATCATGCCCTGGAAAAGGGTGTTCTGTCCCTAGGAAAGGGTGGTGGTTTCTTTGTTGCTTTTTCTAGGGATCAACCTCAGAAGATCTATGTACAAGACAAAATGAAGGAGCAGAGTGCAAGGTTGCTGAACATATTGTTATGTTCTGAGGTTTCAATTTACATTGCCGGGTCTTCTACCAGAATGCCTGCTGATGTTACAGCTGCGCTAGAAGACGTTCTCTGCCAAGAGGGCGGTTTTCCAAGAAAGTATTGTTCAGAATATCTCAAGGAACTGAAAATGTCTGATAAATTTATAGTTGAAACTTGGTCATAATTGTGCATCAACAGGCATGAACAAACAAAGCAATGCAGAGAGTGAGTTTACTAGGGGAGGGTATGGTCGTCGTTCCCATGGCCCTTGGCGAGCAATGGCAGGTAAATGTATGTTCACCCCTAAACAAATAAGAATAGGATGTGGTGCATCATCCATGCTTTAAAACGCTGGTTCGTAGGTGTTCGTCATAAACTGATGGGCATGGTCAGCAAACAATACGACCCTTTTTTCTGAGGGGGGCAAACAATATATATGGCGTGCATGGTGCTGACAATACTCATGGTTAAATTAGAAGCGAAATCCGGCTACATCGCAAGCAAGAAGATCGACAACACAAATATCTGTAACACCTTCGCACATACCACAGAAAATGTGCGATTGTTGGCGTTTGTCCGACCCTCCTATCTATCAAGATTACTGTCACAAGAAACAAATAATAACAGGACCTTCCAGGTATCATTAATTAGCAAGTTTAATTAAAATCTGTTTTAGTTAGCTAGCTGGTGATGCACCCGTCCTTGCGCATCACCACCCTTGCGATCGTAAATTCGTAATGTGATGAACTGGCGGTGTCATCCATCTGACGTGGTATGCGTCGTAAAATCTGACGTATGTAATGCTGGATTACCCGTTCATCAAATCTATCTATAGTATATATAAAGGAGTTTTTTAGCAAGCACCCCAATTATTTTGGAGCGTTGATCTAATTGGATCCAACAGTGTCTATAAGGTCTCAACCCCTAGGGGTTGAGATCCACTTCTTTTGACTTTCCATTGACTAATTTGGATTTCTGGTCTGTTCCCGAGCGTGCTATCCATTTTTCAGGTCAATTCCCGAGCATGCTATCCATTTTTATCGCAATAGTTGCCAGCGCCCACCGCCCAGCGCCACGGCGAGCGGATCGGCGGTTACACCACCCGAGAGAAAACGTATAACAAAAGATACAATGGCAGGGCCAATAGATTCGCGAGTATTTTGGGTTGGTTAAGAGATCGCGCTATGAGCTTTTAGGTCGCTGGTTCGAATCCTGATAGCGCCCCACCTTTTTCGTATTTTGTGCTTGAGCAATATATAGACATAAGGAAAAGAAATATTGCAAATAAACACTACTGATTAAGCGACGGGTTGGTCAAAGCCTCAAAGGGATTGCGCATGCAACTCATGAATCGTATGGGGGTTGAGAGGGAGTACACTAGAAGCCCTCATAAAGGAGCCACAACGCGACACGTGTTTTTGCTGCCGTGCCGCCTTCTATTATGTCCACGTCGTCCTGTTCAACCACAGCCATTTGATCATGTCTGATGTGTAAATCCGACCGTCCGATTATGCTTTATATATAAAAGAAGCGCTAAGGAGCCACAACGCGACACGTGTCTTTGCTGTCGTGTCGCCTTTTATTCTGTCCACATCGTCCTGTTCAACCACAGCCATTTGATCGTGTCTGATGTGTAAATCCGATCGTCCGATTATGCTTTATATATAAAAGAAGTGCTAAGGAGCCACAACGTGACACGTGTCTTTGCTGTTGTGTCGCCTTCTATTGCGTCCACGTCTTTCTGTTCAACCACAGCCGTTTGATCGTATCTGATGTGTAAATCCGACCATTCGATTATGCTTTATATATAAAAGAATTTTTTTGTCAAAAAATCAACAATGCAGGATGATTGCTCTATTGGCCTCTGGTTCCAGCTTTCACGGCGTAGCGCAGGGTTCGAAATCCCAGCCCATACGCCCTTCTTTCCATTTTCCTTGGTCTCCGTGTTACATCCAGTTGCGCCTTATTTTCTCAATTAAATTAGCTCGCCAAGAATAGGGCGATACAATATCTCGTAAGAATAGAGAGAGAGCCGGATTGAATTTAGAGATTTCGCGGCAGCTAGCGCCCTTAATTTCTTCCCCCATTCTACTCACCAGTCAAAATGCATTCGTTCTCTCACCTCCCTGTAGTGTCGACCAATGGATAGCCCAATTTGCATACGTCTTCTTTCTGCATGCTGACCACATGTCTCCCTTCCCACCAGTTCCTATCCTGCTCAAAATCACACGTCGTATTCACGTATGCTATTTTTTGAGACACTAACTCAAAATCGATTTTCGTGTACGCACTCTTCTATTAATACAAATTTCAAAACTTATCTTTTAAGATTAACAATACACCATATTCATATTTTTAACAAGTTCCATAATTTTTCATCCTATTATAAAATGCGAGAAAATATAGAAAGATGATACAACATGAAAAAAAGGGAATTTATTTTACTTTAAGACACTAAATCTTATTCCATACTCGCTCCGTTCAAAAATATAAGGGCTATAAGTTTTTCAGCCGTGCTATTTCGCAACTAATACATATGTGATACTTTGCTATAAGTTTTTCGGCCGTGCTATTTCGCAGGCGCCTGCGCATCGGCCAAACGCGCATGCGCCGCGGATGGCCGTTGGATCGTGGTGCGCACGCAGATCGACTGTTGGATCGTGGGTGCGCCTGGATTAATCCAATAGTTAGCACTCAATCAGTGAAAATTCCATTAAATTTCTACTGTTTTTCACATTTTTATTTACTAGAAAAAATGTTTTGCGATAGTGGAATTTTTTGTGCGAGGTCTGATCTATTATAGATTTATTTTATTTTCTGTTTACTATAGATTTCTTTTGTTTTCTATTTATTAGAAATTTTATTTTGTTTTCTATATTTCACGTCGAGAGATTTTTTGTTCGTATAATTTGTGAAATCGTGCAGGCGCAAAAAATTCTACTAAATTTCTACTGTTTTTCACATTTCCATTTATTGGAAAAAATGTTTTGCGATAGTGAAATTTTTTTATGCAAGCTCTGCATGCATGTACACGGCATGTGCATGCACAAATGCTGAAATTGCAGGCGCCTGCCAAATAGTGCCTTCCTAAGTTTTTTATATGGTCTCCAATGTATAAGTTTGACTATTAATTTTTCTCATAATATGTTATTAATAACTACAAAATTAACATCATATAAAAGAATTTTTAAATACTAATCCAACCACTGTTCATATAGCTGTCTCTAGATGACATGACAATGTTTTAGGTCCTGTTCTTTTGAGCTAATCTGAACGGCTGAACAGCTAAACGGCTGAAATGACTGAACTTTAAGAGCTTTTTGAGTTAGTCTCGAGATTCGAATCTAATTCGTTTGACTTGCTTTTTAAAACGTTAGGACCTACCTTCAAAACAACGAAAAAACAGACCCAAAAAACTTAATGAATATATCTTTTTAAAACATAGATAAGTTGTTAAGCTGTTAAGCCGTTAAGTTGATAAGCTGAAAAGAACTGAGCTTAAGACAGCACCTGTCTATAGCGATGTACATTCCCCTTATGTGTGTTGCAACTTGCAGATGCACCTGCCCGCTCCCGCTCCTAGTCCCGACGCCGCAGTCACATGCGCTCGCTCTTCTTCTTGGTGTGCGTGCATGGGCATGGCTGGATCATCATCATCCCTCCGTCCGCATTCCATGGCTTGTTTCTAGCTAGTTCTTGCTGTGCGTGCTAGCCCTCCTCTCTTCCTCGCTTGCTTGCCGTGCTCACTTCTATCTTTGGTTAGTGGTTTTGTTCGGTTCAATTTGATTGGATCAAAATTTTCTTTTAACAGACTATTCGGTGTAACATTTTAAAATAATTTTTTGGAACTTTTAGAATTTTACTCAAAAATATGTTTTACATAACTTTTAATCTTTTTATACTGTTATTTTATGTTTCTCAAATTTTTTGCCCAACCAAAACGAACCGAACAAAACCGCGAACCAAAGGGGGCCAGTTTCGTTACCTTCCTTTCCTCGATCTTTTCAATAGTTTCTTTTCCTTTATTTCCTATCATCTTTAAACGGCATCACATTAAAAAAATAAAAAACAAAGAAATAATTTTTTAAAGGGACTACACCAAGAAATTTCTTTAGAAAGAACAGTGAAGAAATTTTGTTGATCATCTTGAGGGACCATAATTTTTTTATGAAGGAAAAAGATCTCCAAAGAGATACCATTGGAGATGATCTTAGTCTCATGGTCGTTCTGCCCATGTAGCACACACCGTTGTAAAACACTATTTATAGAGATATAAATAGTATTTTACATGGTGGTTTAAAGGAGCTGTTAGATATGCTCCAAAATGTAGGAAAACCTCAATTTTATCCTGTTCAACGATCGGATACCACCTGCTCATTGTGCTACTAATATAGAACAATATACCCCCTTCACTTGAAGTTACCTATGTTTCAGACAACGTGATGTCTTAGTCAACATGTTCTTATAAAAGTAATTTCCAATAAATTATAAAAAAATCATAGAAAGATAATATATAAATACCTACAAAATCAAAAAATTATATAGAATCCAAATATTAGATAAAATATTTTTTGAACCGTATAAGTAAAATTATATTTGTTTTATAAGGTCTTTTGTTGATTAAATAAATCATGTAGTTAGACAAAATTAGCTTGGATTGAGGAAAAATAGGAGGAAACTACGAAGAGTAGAATGATGTTAGTTTTATCTTTTGATTTGAATTTAAGTTAGTTTGAACTTTTAATTGTGATTTAAAATTTTCAAATTCAAAGATTATAATAATATCCTTACCCTTACATTTTTATTAATTTCTCTAACAATCCAGAAGGCAAAGTAATTTTCCTTGTTTTTCTATATGCCACACAAAATTTTCCTAAATACTTGATTGGTTTAACCAACATATGTTTTTAAAAAATTCATATAAGTATGCATACAAAAATTATTTTTATTGCATATTTGGAATCTATACATTTTTCTAGTTTTGTATATATTTTTTAAATTCATTTTCATAAAAACTATGCTGACTAGAACACCACATCATCCAAAACTATGCTGCCTTTCGTCACCCCAGCGTCAATTTTCTTCTTTTCAAGGAAAGCCCACACTACAGTCACGTGCTACAGTAGTGGTAGTTACAGTCTCCGTTTCAAAATACTCCTGCTTGGTAAGTTTTTTTTTATAAGTTTCACTTTTCCCAAACTACTATTGCTATGAGAAATCACACAGAACAAGAAAAGCAATTAAATACCCATTTAATCTTAGAAATATTGCTGCGAAAATAGTGTCATCATTTACTCCTCCTAACATTTCATCCCAAAATTTGTGTCCTCGCACCAATCCAATCACTGTATGCTTATAGCAGACTCACAACAGCCATAACCCTCACCTTGGCATGCAATTAACTATAGCCTCATGCAATAAAAATCAGGCTAAAACGTAGATCTTTTCTATACAAATAAAAAAATATTATATGTACATCATTTGTGGACGGAGAGAGTACTTGACATTTCAAAAATCATACTCCATCCGTTTTCACTATGTTTGTCCATAGCACACCATATGCACCGAACAAGGAAATGATAATTGCAAGAAAAAAAACAAGTGCAAAGACCATCGTACGCCTATTTAATATAATGTTCCAACTACTTTTCTTCTTGTTAAGAAGGGGCGGATCTAGGGCCCGGGCAGGGTGGGCAACTCCCCGGGCTCCCCCTACAAGCATGGCCCTACTCCCCCTCCGCACGAAGAAAGGCGCTGGCCGCTGTCCATTACGGTGATTAGCACTTTTGCAATAGCTCTCGAGTCCACGACAACCTAATCGCGGATCGTAGTATCACACAGAGCCGCCGATCGCCTCGCGCTCTCGCCCTAATCGCTACTGATCGTAGCTTTTCGTTCCGGTGAATGCGCCACTGATCTCGTCGTTGACCGCCGCCTTTGTTTTCGAGTTGCCGTCTGCCATGAGGTTTTTTTTAATATTAGTTTAGTTTTTTACACCATTGTACTAGGAACTAGCGATGACGACGCACCCGTGGCGCGTGGCATTAGTTTTATAAGGCAAAAGTGTATTCTGTTAACTTTTTGTTTTGATTTTTTTTGGCTCTTTTATTTTTTTTGGCTCTTTTCTGTTATTTCTTGATTCACTTTATAGAAGTCAACATTTGTAAAGCTCAAATATATTTATGAGACCTCACCATATTTTTTTTTGTTACATTTACGAACGAAAAACAGAAAGTCAATAGCAAATATGCCTTTTATTACAAAGATCAAACTGTCTTTAAATTTGAATTTCAAAAATTTTTGAGCAACATTAAACTTTTTATGGATGCTCTCTTTGCAGCCAGGGTTTAATTTTTGTATACTTGCCATTTTATGTTTCTTTGTGACCTAACAAAAAAAACCTTTAGCTTGGAGATTGCATTACAAAAACTTTTAATCTTTTAAATCTTTTAGTTTTGGTTGTTCTTTATTCAGATATGGTTTGAAAACCTTCTTTATATATTTTCGACCTATAATAGATAAAGTTGAAAAGTGCAAAAAGAAAAAATATGCTCTTTATAAGAAAGGGAAAACTATTTGTAAACTTGGATTTCAAAATTTTTTGAATAACATCAATTGTTGATGTTCTTGCTGAAGGAATGGTTTATTGAAAACTTTCAATTTCAAAAGAAAGAGGAGAGGAAAAAGAAGGCTCTGTGCAGTGCTAGGCGTGCGTGCGTGGCAGGAGATGAAAGGAAGCCTTGCGCGCGTGCCAGGAGAGGAAAAGAAGCTGTACGTGTGCCAGTGCAAGAGAGGAAAAATATGAGGCGGACACGCTGGCCTCGAACGTGCGTCTACTACGGCCTGAAACCAAGCTCCGCTAGCTAAGAGGGCAAACCGCCCGCGCTGTTTTCCAACCTGCGAAACATTATGTTTTAAATGTTTATTTAGTATAGATGGTCGGATTCGATTCGGCGACAAGATCCAACGGTCGTCGTTTCTCAGGCGACTTGTTCGACGCAGGCGACTGAGCGACGTGGCGATTCACAGAGGCGGCGACGTGGGCTAACCGAGAGGTAGCGGGTTAGGGGCTTTGTAGTATAACATTGATTTTGAATAATAGTTCAATTGTTTACTAATAGTTCATTGTGACGGTTTCGAAGCATAAAAATTCAAAAATTGAGTTTGCCTCGTATTAGACATGATTACCAAATTTGGTATGTAATGTTTTTCAATACTCTAATGGACATATAATTTTTATGTTATATATTGTACTAATCATCTTTTTCATTTAGATTGTTTTATTGTTATGGGTGTCCGTATTATCATGCATCGCACTAAAAAACTTTAGATTTTATATGAGGTGTTAGTCTTATATGTCTATATTTTTCCTTTTAAATGTTCGTATGTGCAGCACACCATAATTTCAATAAATTAGTTATCAAATTTTGTGAGTGTGTGCAATTGTTATCAAATTTCGTAAGCATATGCAATTGTTCTATACTTGTTCTTTAGTGTACGGTAGCTATGCCCAGGCTCCTTTAAAATCCTGTCTCCGCCACTGTTGTTAGCATTTAATTAAGGGGCAAAAAGTGAAAATATCACAATAGTTACACTCTTGATATTTGCAATGGACAAACATTATGAAACGTATTTTCTCGAGATCATAGATAAATATGGTGAAGCTAAGAGAATATTGCATATACTTTCTATTCGGGTCAATTGTGCCGGCCCTTTGCATTCTTTCTCGTTAATTGCGTTTTTTTACTCTTCTATTCTGTCATCACCAATTCCTTTTTACCATCACTACATCGGCCCGTGAAGCCTTTGTACTAACAATCTGTCCAGGTGGTTGTTTCGTGCGTTTGCATCGATGGATGACACTGCCAATGCCAATTCATCTCATAGGGACCTGCCCCATGAGCCGCCGCTAGCTCACGCCGCCCGCAGGACAGTGCATTTGTGCACGCTATGGCCATCAATCTCTCACTGAAGTTAGATTTTTTTGGTATGCGTTTTAAAAATCTGACATATGTACGGTTGGATTACCCGTTCACCAGATTTTCAACAAACGGCGAGTTGCCACTTGGACGTCGTTGAGAAGACTCGTCAATTTACAAGCGTGTTACCGATTATCAATAGTAGCCAGCAATTTTGTTAATAACAAATAGTTGGAAAGAAAAAAAAATAAGAGGAGAAATTAATATAATGCACATACGCCGAAGCACAAACCATTTATATTATAAATTGATGAAAGGTGTGCGATAGAAGTATATGCATGATACTCTGCAGGGCAAATGTTTATTTTTTTGGTGATGAAGCGAAACCCACATTGTATCACTTGTTACGACTTAGCTAGGTAAGCCTGCCTAGCTCACCCGACGAGTCCATAAATTGGCTCGGTGCACCACTTCGGCCACAGCATCACGTTCAGTGTAGCCATGGCAACATTAATGTTTCGGATTTCCAACTTAGCCGCCACTTTGTTTGCCTCTCTGCTATCCCATCTGCCTCCATTCTGATGAGCGATCAAGATAGCGCACGACAAATCTTTCCAGCGGACGACGAGTTTGCTGGCATAGATCCCGATGTAGACGCCCTCCAATCTATTTCGTAACCCTTCGTTGACGATAGCTTGAATATCCTTAAAGCGGGACGCCTCCGCGAAGGTGACGGCCATGATTGCAAGATAGCGTGATAAGCAGCCGAGGTCCCTGGGGCCAGGTAGCCTCAAGGCGGCCATCGCGTTCAAGGCATCGTACAAGGTGCCCCAGCTCATACGTATGGTGGCTAGGTTTTGGAAGCCGTTGACGAGGCTGGTGTAATCGTCGTTGATGGGGAGCACGTACGCGCCCATGAGTTCACGTGGGAGGTTGCCGAACATGTACCAGTATCCTTGTTCGTTAGTGAAGCCGGTGATGTAAAGATTATCCTGGCGCAGAGCAAGCATGATCTTGGTGTACTGGGACCGGACCTCCAAGATCAGCCATTTTGCAGGCGGCATCGTTTTGGGATTCTCAGACTGCTTCCGCAACATAGGCAAGTCGTCCACATGGTTCTGGCTTTCAGCGACGAGGACCCGCTTCATATTCGCCATGAACGCAAGGTAATCCTCGTTATCGATATGGAAGGTTAAGAAGTCGAACGGCTCGTACCAGCTCCTGGACACACACAACAACATTAATTTAATTTTGGGTCAAACAAAACCATCCAGGAAAACAGCGGCGGAGGAAGGATTTGAGTATTTGGGGGGATAGACAATATTTGCGTGCGTGTATACATACGTGCATTAACGGCGCCGCTAACGGCTTATTAATTAGATGCACAGTGCCATGCAGGAGTATAGTATTGCTAGGAATCGATCTTGTATCGGCCAACGAACGAGCGAGCGCCTTATAAATTATGGAGGAAGAGAGTGAATAGATGTGCGTGTTTACCTTGCTGGGTCCAGCGGATTTACTATGTAATCGCATCTCGCCGTCTCGGCGAGCAGAAGCGGCACAACGGCGAGAAGAAGCAATAGCGTGATGCGTGGAGTTGACATGATGCTCGTCTCAGGTGGAGTTGAAACAGAGCCGATGAAAATTGATTTTTCTACAGGACCATGCGTATCTATTTATACTCGGGTATAGAATAGATATATGGATTACTGAACTAAAAGGAAGGGTAAACCGATTCTATTACCTAATAATGTATACCTACCTAATAAAAAGAATGGAGTTTCTTTGTCGTCAACCCTCCTACACCGTCCGATCGCTCCGCCAAAATCGTAGCCACACCTCCTGCACCCCGAAACCCTAGCCTGCCCCGCCGCCGTCCTCGCCCCTCTCTCGACTCTCTCCGCCCTCTCCTCTCACGCGCGTGAGAAACACCTGCCGCCGCCGCCGTCCTCTCCACATGCTGCCGCCGCCGCCATCCTCCCCTCCTCGCTTTCCCTTCTCCCGTTCGAGGCGCCGCTCTCCTCCGTCCTCCTCCAATTGGTCGCAAACGACGATGGCGGGGCCGTATCCGGCTAGGAGAAGCGGCGGCGGCATCGGATCCGTGCGGGAGAAGCGACGACGACCCCGAATCCCGGCTGGAGAAGCGAAGGTGTCCACAGATCCGACGGTGGCTGAGCAAATTCATGGGCGGCGGCTTCTTCAGCTTCTGGGTGCTCGCGCACCTCAACCCCTTCGCCCTTCGCCAAGGGCCTCATGGGCCGCCGCGGCAAGACGCCCACCATTGCCTTCGTCTGGTCCGGCCTCATCTCCATCACCGTCTCCCTGCTCTGGGTCTCCATCAGCCCGCCGGAGGCCAACTCCGGCGCTCGCCAATCACTAGAATACCTCTCTGTATCTTTGGTTTTCTAGATTGGGATTTTGGTGGACAATCCTATTTTATTATACCTTGCCAAGATTGCTTGCTTTTAGCACTTCACGTTTCCTAAGGGAGCCTGGATATTTTTACTCCCTAATTGCATTACTTTTTTTTTGGGTTCTTCTACAGCATTGATCAGTATACAATACGAGATGTTTACAAACAAATGCTTAAAAAGAGTACGTCGACACACTATAAGCATCTACGTATAAACCATTCTCTTCAATGCAAAGAAGCTTCTATTGATGAGTACCAAGAGATGATGTGTGCCAAGAGTACGATGCCGATCAGGAAAGAGATGCAAGAGGCGTTACAGAAGGGCAAGAGGATCAGGCCTAACCTAGATGATGAAGCAGCTCCAATCGAGTCAGAAGAACATGATGCAACACCGGTGGAGGGGGCATCATCTGCACGAGAGCCTAGTTCTGGTACACATGCAAAAAGGGCGAGATCAGCATTTCAATTCAAGGTTCCACAAGCACAGAAGCCTGTTGTTGCTATGTTGCGACGCACACCACAAGAGGTTGTGGATCAAAGGCATGAGAAGGCTCCAAGTCAAAGTACCATTCAAGCTTGTATGAGGACCAAAGAGGAAAGGGAAGCTGTATGTTTAGAGATTGCCAGATTTTTCTATGAGTGTGGCATACCATTTAATGCTGCAAACTCAAGACAATTTGAGGTTGCTGTTGAGGCCATTGCCCAATATGGTTCAGGGTTCAAGCCTCCTAGGCCACTGTATGAGAATTCTAGCTCTATATCATAATATTTTGTCCTTACTAATGATTGTGTATTTGTGTTTGTAGATCCATACCAAGAAAAGGAACTGGCTAGAGCACTTAAAGTTAAATAACTTAGTGTATGCCTCATACAAGAGGAAGATGGCAAGTAGGTTTCAAAAAATCCGTGAGCGAGGCAAAAACTTTGACCCTTTGGTTTTAGAAGATTTTGATTGGGACAATAAATGGGTCAATCCATCGGTTAATACATTTCAAGGTGGTCGTCAAGGTGAAGGTGACTTAACATGGGACCAAGTTGATCAAGCTATTGGTGCATCAAGTAATCTTCAAGGCCGCAATCTTCATGGGAGGGCTCATGGGGGGACGGTGGTGTACACACGAGGTGGTCGGCGTGTGACAAGAGTTGAGGTCGAGGAAGATGACTTAGAGGAGAAGACACATTTGGATGATCCCAATGAAGATGAAGATAATGAGCTCACACTTGATGATCTCAATGTGGATGATGACAACGCAAGTAACCATGGAGATGGTGGTGATGATCAAGTTGTGAATGACACTAACAGCATAGATGATTTGAACGATGGCTATTGAGAGATGGGGATTGGGCTTAGCCGCTCGTGCTTAGACATTAGGGGCTATTATCTAAACCTTTATTATTGATCTATTATGTAGACTTATGTTATTTACCTATTTTGTGGACCTGTCACTTATGTTTTCATGAACTTATGCTATCATGTGAACTTATATATTGTGAATGTCAATCGTGAACTTATGTAGTAATGTGTTATTTGTTTTACTTTCGTCTTTCATTTTAGTTTTAACTATAAATCTTGTGCAATTTTTCTTATAGATTGTGGATTGGGAGAAGAGTGTAGGATTATCAAAAGGGTATGTCATACTCTGATACTCATACAAATTTATTTGATTGAATTACAATATTTTGTGAGTTACAAACTTACTATAATTCATATATTGTATTGCAATATGCAAGGGGCATGGATACATGACAGAAGAATGCAAGGTGTATGGTCTCAAATTACATGGAAGAAGACTACAACATCAGGTACATATGTCATATATATTTGCTCTTGTATTCGTTTTATTATCCACGTATCAAGACGTTATCAAGATTGTTTTATCATTATAAAGTCAACAAGGTAGTCGGTCGTATCGTGTTCGTATTACGTATTAATAACCTTGGTTATTAAATTTTATGAGCATATGCAATTGTTTCGTATTTTTCTTTCGTGCACCATAGTTATGCCAATGCTTCTCTAAAATTCTGTCTCCGCCACGGTATGGATCGATGCATCTAAATCTAATACGGCAAAAACTCGGATGTGCCAATTGCGAGTATATACACACGGGCAAAAAAAAAAAACTCTGTCGACCTTTCATTGTTGCTCCCACGTTCCGTTGATCTGAATTTCGGTGCCCTCGCGTGGCCTATTAAACAAGCAGTGAACCAACTCGGGGATCTGAAACGATCAGAGGGCAGACGAACTCTGCTAAACTAAACAGGTGGCCGGCTTGATTGGTAGCTGTGCAGGGGAGGGAGGATGTTGCTTGACGCATTTGAATTTTTCTTTACGGTCTCCTCCATCCACTGCAGCGTCATCGTGCATGGGTCATCCCGATGGATCCAGCTACTACAAGCATCTTCAACAGTAGAGCCAACCACTGACTATAAGAAAACTTCATGTCATTTATAAATAGTTTGTGAACAAAATCTTTAATGGATTAGATATAACATTGGCTTCTAAAATTAATATGAACCATATGTAATAGGTGTAATGCACCTTGTAATTCGTTATAAACTGGCTTTTGGTTAAGAGCTAGTCTCTATCTCTCTCCTCTCTTTCTTTGCTCCACATAAGCAAAAATATGAGATGTACTTTGTCAGGTTTGACGGCGCGCGCTATACGCGTCGGGTCAAAACCTGACCAGCAGAAGCCGGTCTTGCCAATGGCGGCTGGGCCTTGCCTTTTACGTTTTATTCAGTTGGTTGCTTTCTATAATTAAGGTTCCCATGTTTAGCTTAAGCAGTTACTATAATCAAGGTTTCCTTGTTTACCGTCGTTGTAAGCTATATATATATGCAGTCCAGAAATAAAGAAAAGGCAAGCAATAGATATTCTGTTGCCCCCCCATATCTCTCGTCCTCCTCAACCTCGTGCACGGCGGCGCTTCCGCTGCCGTGCGTCTACCTCCTCGACGGCGCCTGTGCGTCGCCGGCCAAAGCCTCCCATACGACGTCCCGTGCATCAATACTATCTACGTAGCGGAGCACATAACATCTTGGTATCAGAGCCCGTTGCTGCTGGCACTATGGCCACCGGCGACGGTGATCGATCTGCTTTGGATGATCTTACAAAGATGGTAAAGGAAATCCTGCGGAAGATCGAGGATGTGCAAGCAGTTCAAGATGGCCATACAACCCAATTGGCCACCTTCACTACCCGTCTGGACCGACACGATGCACGCGTCGCTAGGACGGAGGAGTTGGCCGTTGTGAGCGGAAACGGCAAGGCGCCTGCTGAACGGCCCCATGTTTCGGCGCCGATTGAACAGCCCTATATTCCTCCGCCACGCCGTGACTTCGGCGACACGAGCAGAAACACCTTGGGAGCATCGGAGCAGCGAGCGCCCAAGCATCAGCGCTGGGAGTTCGCTACGTATGACGGCACCGCAGATCCGTTGTTTTGGCTTAATTCCTGCGAGCTTTTCTTCCGGGGACAGCACACGGTGGAGGGTGAGAAGGTTCGTACTGCGGCTTACCACTTGCGAGGGGAGGCTCAACAGTGGTATATGTGGCAGGAGGAGGAAGGAGGGGAACCGTCTTGGGCACGTTTCAAGGATTATGTCAATCTTCGTTTTGGCCCGCCTACACGCCGCAATCACCTCACTGAAATCAAGCAACTCAAACAAACGGGGACAGTGGCACAATATCAAAAAGAGTTTGAAGCACTCCTTCCCCGCGCTAATCTACGGGCTGATCAGAGGATCATGATGCTCACCGCCGGCTTGAAGGAGAAGATTGCAATAGCTGTGGACATGGCAGCACCGCAAACCTTAGCCATGGCCATGAGCTTAGCACGTGCACACGAGCGATTGCAACAGCCGAATGTTGATGACAACCGGCCACAAAATAAGGCCACCATCAAGGGGGGAGGAATTAAAACGGCTACCAACATCACACCGGCAACCAGCTCGACCGTACCCACTCCGGCAATCGGCGCGGCCGTACCCAATCCGGCAACAAAGGGGGTGGACAACGGTATGCCCGGCGGCAAGTTCATAAAAAAACTTACTCGGGCCCAAATGGAGGAACGACGTCGCCAAGGTCTCTGTTATAATTGCGATGAGAAGTATTTTGCTGGACACACGTGTCACCAAGTATTCTCTTTGGAAGTTATAATTGCGATGAGAAGTATTTTGCTGGACACACGTGTCACCAAGTATTCTCTTTGGA
Organism: Raddia distichophylla; assembly: GCA_005191435.1. Taxonomy (NCBI): domain Eukaryota; kingdom Viridiplantae; phylum Streptophyta; class Magnoliopsida; order Poales; family Poaceae; genus Raddia; species Raddia distichophylla. Next base: position 3,851,895 of record SPJY01031878.1, on the reverse strand, counting down.
AGTGATACCAAATACCCCGTCAACCGACGATGTGGCGGACGATGATGGTACCATGTCAATCTCGCTCCTCGCACTCACGGGTATTATTGCTAGTCGCACCATGTGACTTCCCATTATTCTTGGAGGACAGCAGCTCATCACGCTCGTTGACTCCGGTTCCACCCATAATTTCATCGCTGATTCTGTGGCGGCACTTGCGGGAGTTGAGGTGGTACAGCCTAATCGCTCGATTAGGGTGGCTGTAGCAAATGGCGATCAAATCAGCAGCGGTGGAGAGTGTCGTGCCATTCCCATCAGCATTGGATCGGCTGACTTTTTGTTGAATTGCTACACATTGCCGCTTCCAGGAGTTGATGTTGTACTTGGCGTCCAATGGCTCTCGACGTTGGGTCCCATCACTTGGGATTTTCAGCACTTAACCATGTCTTTCTGGCAAGGCGATCGCTTAATCACTCTTCAAGGCGCTGCAACGAAGCATCCTCCTATCGCGGCCTGGGCAACCAAGGATCCGGACTTGATGGCCGCACTATTAGAGGAGCACCAAGAAGTATTTGCACAGCCCCATGGATTACCACCAACCCGATCGTATGATCATCGCATTCATCTATCCAAAGGCACCGACGCTGTGGCAGTCCGACCTTATCGTTATCCACGGCTACAAAAGAATGAACTCGAAGTGTAGTGCCATGATATGCTCCTTCAGGGTATCATTCGTGTCAGTACATCGGCCTTCTCTTCCCCTGTGCTTCTGGTACGCAAGAAGGATGACACATGGCGTTTTTGCGTCGATTATCGCGCCCTCAATGAGAAGACCATCAAAGACAAATTCCCTATTCCGGTGGTAGAAGAATTGTTGGATGAATTAAAGGGGGCACGCTTCTTCACCAAGCTCGATCTCC